>JAODAL010064645.1:0-18619 GCA_025379985.1 Phyllomedusa bahiana
ACAACCCCACTAGCACCCCCTTGCCCCATTCCCCACCTAAAAGCATCCCTAAACCCCCCCACCAAAATTTCCCCCTATCCCCCCCCTGTGGGTTCGTACGGAGGTGACCCCAAGTAGGGAAATGCGGAAAAAATTTGATTTTTTAAAATCCCTTTCCCCAAAATCATATTTTGCAGGGTTTTTTAAAATCCATATCCTGCACCCCCCCTAAGATCAGCGCGGGGGGGGCGGAGGAAAGGAGCTCAGTATGCATGAGCTTTGTATTTTTTGTTAATTTTTTTTTTCAGGGTTTTCCCCTTTTTGGAAATATGTCGGGGCTGTTGGATTTTTTCAGACCACGTTGGATTGGGTTTTCCTTTTTAAAAAAAAATGGTTTAAAGAGGAATTTTGTTGGAGAGTTTATTTAAATTAAAAAAAAAAAATGTGCTTTTTGTGTATGGGGCCCTGGGGGCGACGGATGTCAAAAACAAACCCCTGCTAACCTACTGGGTTTTATGGGGACCCTGGAGCAGGAAAGGGGTGCCAATGCACCCTTTCTAACCCTACTGTATATGGGGCACCAAGCAGCCCGGGTGTCCCTGCACCCCTGCTAACCCCTTTCGTTTATGGGGCCCCGGGGCAAGGGCGGATGTCAAATGCAAACCCCTTTCCCAAACCCCACTGGTATGGGGGCCCGGAGCAGAGGGAAAAACCCCTGGACCTTGCAAACCCCTTGTGTTTTGGGGCCCCCCGGGGCAGACCCGGGTATAAAATGCCCCTCTGCTAAAACCCCACTGTGTATTGGGGGCCCCCGGGGCAGACGGATGTCACCCGCACCTTTTGCAAACCCCCACTTTTTTATGGGGCCCCAGAGCAGCGGATGGGCAAATGCAAAACTCTGCTAACCCTACTGTGGATGGGGCCCCCGGGGCGACGGATTCCCCTTTTGTAAACCCCATTGTGTATGGGGCCCCGGAGCAGACGGGTGTCACTGCCCTCTGTAAACCCCACTGGGTAAAGGGGCCCTGGAGCAGACGGATGTCACTGCACCTCTTTCTAAAACCCCACTGGGGTTTTGGGGCCCCGGAGCAGACGGATGCACTGCACCTTGTAAACCCCCCTGTGTATGGGGCCCCGAAGCAAATGGATTTCACTGCAAACCCCTTCAAAACCCTTTCTGTGTATGGGCCCCGGGGGCAGACGGATTCACTGCACCTCTGCTAAACCCCTATTGGGGGTAAAGGGGGCCCGGAGCAAGGGTACAATGCACCTCTACTAACCCGCTTGGGGTTTGGGGCCCTTTGGGGCAGAAAGGATCCACTGCACCTCTGCAACCCTACTGTGTATGGGGCCCTGGGGGCAGACAAAGGGCACTTGCATCCCTCTGCTAACCCCCAAAAATGTAAGGGGGGCCCCGGGCAGACAGAAATTTACTGCCCCTCGCTAACCCAAATGGGGTATGAGGCCCTGGAGCAGAGGGGTTTTCCCCCTCTGCTAAAACCCCACTTTTGTAAGGGGGGCCCCGGAGCAGAACGGGTTTTTACCTCCCGCTAACCCCACTGTGTAGGGGCCCTGGAGCAGACGGATGTCCCCTGCACCCCCCCGCTAACCCTACTTTTTGTATGGGGCCCTGGAGCAGGGCGGATTTTCACTGGACCTCTTTCTAACCCCACTGTTTTATGGGGGTCTGGGAAAAAGACAAAATGTCACTCACCCCTGCTAACCCTACTGTGGGATGGGGCTCTGGAACAAAACAGATGTTTACTAAACCCCTTTCTAAAACCCTTTTGTTTTATGGGGCCCCCGGAGCAGACGGATTGGGCACCTCTGCCCAAACCCACTGTTTATGGGGCCCCGGGGAATGGTGTCACCTCTTTCTAACCCTAAATGGGGTATTGGGCCCCGGAGCAGAAGGATATCACTTTCAATTGCTAACCTACTGTGTATGGGGCCCCCGGAGAAGCAGATGTCATGGCACCTCTGCTAATCCCACTGTGTTTTGGGGGCCCCCCGGGGCAGACGGGGTTTTTAACTGCACCTCTGCTAACCCTACTTTGTATGGGGCCCCCGGACAAACGGGTTTTCACCCCCTTTCTAAAACCCCCCTGTTTTATGGGCCCCCGGAGCAGGGCGGATGTCACCGCATCTTGCTAACCCTACTTGTTTGGGGTGGCGTAGACGAATGTCACCTCCCGCTAGCCCTACTGTGTAAAGGGGCCCCCGGAAAAAAGACGGATGTCACCTCTGCTAACCCTACTGTGTATGGGGCCGGAGAGACGGAAATTTACTACAAACCCCTTTTAACCCCATTTTTGTATGGGGACCCCCGGAGCAATGGGTATAAATGCACCCCGCTAACCCTACTGTTTTATTGGGGCCCCGGAGCAAAGGGACCGGAAAGGTTCCCCCCGTTTTTCTTTCCCCTTTTTTTCCCCGTGGTTTTTTGGTTTTTTTCCCCCCCCTTTTTACCCCCTTTTTTTTGGGGTTGGTTTTTTTTCCCACCCGCATTTTTTTTTCTTTTTTTTTCCCCAACGGGCCATTTTCCCTTTTGTTATGGGGGCCCCCGGAAAAAGAAAAGGATGTCACCTCTGCTAACCCCACTGGGGTTTTGGACCCTGGGCAGACGGATTTTTTCCCCCTTTCTTTAAACCCCCCCGTGTTTGGGGCCCCCGGAACAGAAAGGGATTCACCCTTTCTAACCCCAATGTTGGGAAGGGGCCCTGGAGCAGCAATGTCAAATTTCAAACCCCTGTAACCCTTTTTTTGTAAGGGGCCCCCGGAAAAAGAAGGGTGCAAACCTCTGCTAACCCTACTGTGTAAAGGGGCCCAAACGGGTGGATGTCACTGCATCCCCTGTAACCCCTACTGTGGGATGGGGCCCCGGAGCAGACGGTTTTCCCCTACACCTTGCTAACCCTAATGTGTATGGGGCCCGGAAACGACGGATGTTTACTGCACCCTTTTCTAACCCCTATTGGTTTTGGGGCCCCGGAGCAGAAAAGGGGTTTTTACTGCACCTCTTTCTAACCCTATTTGGGGTATGGGGGGCCCCGGAGCAGAACCCGGGTGTCCCCTGCAAACCCTGCAACCCCACTGGGGTAATTAGGGCCCCAGAGGGAGGGGGAAATTCCCCCACCTCTGCAAAAAACCCCCCTGTGTAAGGGGGCCCCCAAAAGCAGAAAGGGGTTTTCCCCCTCTGCTAAAACCCCCACTTTTGTAAGAGGGCCCTTTTGGGGCAGACGGATGTCCTGCAACCCTTTTTTTTTTGGGGGGGTTTTAAAAAATACGTGTATGGGGCCCGGACAGACGGGGTCCCCTTTCTAACCTTTCTGTGTTTTGGGGGCCCCAAAGCAGATGGATGTCCCCTGCAAACCCCTGCTAACCCCCCCCGTGTAAAAGGGGGGCCCCGGAGCATGACTGAGACCTTTAAATTTTACCCTGGCCCCTTTAAATTTCCTCAGTCCCCAAACCCCAAACGAGCATCAAAAAAATTCCATAGATCCCCCCCCCATTTTTCCTTCCCCGAGAAAGTGGAAAAAAATAGTTTGGCTTTCCAGAACTTATTTTTTAATGATTGTTGCCCCAAAACACCCTTTGGGTTAAGGACCTTTTCTTAAAACAAGTATCCTTTTCTGGTTAGATAACATGGTACACACATGGCTCGCGCTCTTTTTTACTCCTGTTCCCTTTTGGACCAGGAAACCCCCAAAATGAAGAGGAGTGTTTCCCCGGGGGCTTCCCGAACGGGGGCCCCGGGGTTGGGGGCCCGGAGGTAGTTTTACCTTTTTTTCTAATTTTTTTGAAACCCATGTTTTCCTCATTTTTAAAAAACTGTTAAAAACCCCCTTTTAAAAATTCCCCTTTGATAAAAAACACGTTTGGAAAAAGATTGTTGGTACCTTCCGTTAAAGAAAGAAAAACCGTACAGTGGTCACAGAACGTGAAACTGACAAAAGTAATACATGTACTGAAAACTAACTTATGAAAATTAGACATTGTCTGTGAATTTTGATTTAACCAAAAATTTTAAAAAAACAAAAAATAATAAAACAGGCCTGGAAAAAAATGATGGTTGCTTTATCTTAATATTTTGTTGCACAACGTTTGGAGGCAATCACTAAAAACAAATGATTTATGTAACTCTTATGACTAATGCACATGTCCACAGGTATTTGGTCCACTCCTTGTGAGCTGCTGCTGCTGTCCACAGGTATTTGGTCCACTCCTTGTGAGCTGCTGCTGCTTTCCACAGGTATTTGGCCCACTCCTTGTGCTCCAGTGGCCCACAGGTATTTGGCCCACTCCTTGTGAGCTGCTGCTGCTGTCCATAGGTATTTGGCCCCCTTCTTGTGGAGCGTTGCTGCTGTCCATAGGTATTTGGCCCACTCCTTGTGAGCTGCTGCTGCTGCTGTCCACAGGTATTTGGTCCACTCCTTGTGAGCTGCTGCTGCTGCTGTCCACAGGTATTTGGTCCACTCCTTGTGAGCTGCTGCTGCTGTCCACAGGTATTTGGTCCACTCCTTGTGAGCTGCTGCTGCTGTCCACAGGTATTTGGCCCACTCCTTGTGAGCTGCTGCTGCTGTCCACAGGTATTTGGTCCACTCCTTGTGAGCTGCTGCTGTCCACAGGTATTTGGCCCACTCCTTGTGAACTGCTGAGCTTCCACGGGTTTTTTTGGCCCACCCTTGAGACTCTGCTGCTGGTGTCCCCCAGGTTTTTGGGCCACTCCTTTTTGACTGCTGTGCTGTCCCCCAGGTATTTGGGCCCCCCCCCTTTTGAGCGCTGCCTTTTCCCGTCCACAGGTATTTTTGGGCCCCTCCTTGTTTGGGTGCTGCTGTCCACAGGGTTTTTTGGGCCCCTCCTTTTGGCTGCTTTCTGCTGTGTCCCCAGGTATTTTGGTCCACTCCTTGTGAGGGGTGCGCTGTTTTCCACAGGTATTTTGCCCACTCCTCGTGAGCCGCTCCAGCTGTCCACAGGTATTTTGCCCACTCCTCGTGAGCCGCTCCAGCTGTCCACAGGTATATGGCCCACTCCTCGTGAGCGGCTCCAGCTGTCCACAGGTATCTGGCCCCCTCCCCGTGACCGCTCCCCGCTTCCACAGGGATCTGGGCCCCCCTCCTCCCTGGCTGCTCCAGCTTTTCCCCAGGTTTTTGGCCCACTCCTCGTTAGGGTTTCTGTCCAAAAAGGTATTTTGGGCCCACTCCTTTTTTACGGGGTCCTGCTGTCCCCCAGGTAATTTTTGGCCCCCCTGCTTTTAAGCTGTCCAGCTTCCCCAGGGATTTTTGGGCCCCCCTTCCCCTTTGAGCTTTCTCCAAACTATCCACCCGGTATTGGCCCCCTATTGTGAGCTGCTTTCCCCTGTCTAAAGGTATTTTGGACTAATTGTGAGCTGCTCCAGCTGTCCCAAAAGGTATTTTTGGGCCCAAATAGTTTTTTAAACTTCTCCAGCTTTTCCACAGGTTTTTTGGCCCCCTAAATTGTGAGCTGCTCCAGCTTTTCCTATATTAGAAAAAAACCTTCAAAACCCCTTTTTGTTTTTTTTATGAAATTCACAAGGCTTTTTAAAGGGTTTTTTTTTTAATTTTTGTGCATTAAAATGAGATTTAAAGGGGGGGATACCTCTAACCAAAAGGGCCCTTTGGGTTTAAAAGTTTGTCACTACATTGCAGCATTAACCCTTTTTAAAATTGGGCCCCCGTGTCCACAGGTATTTGGACCATAGGGTTTTTGAAGCTCTTCACTGGGCCCCCAGGTATTTGGGCCCCTTTCCCTTTTGAGCTGCCCTTTACTGTCACAGGTTTTTGGGCCACTCCATGGGGAGGGTGCTCCCGTTTTTCCTCAAATATTTGGCCCACTCCCCTTTTGACGCTCCCGTTGTCCTAAAATATTTGGCCCAAATCCTTTTTGACTTGCTCCCCGCTGTCCACAAGTATTTGGCCCACTCCCTTGGCACTCCGCTGTCCAAGGTATTTGGCCCACTCCTTTTGAGCACTCCGCTGCCACAGGTTTTTGGCCCACTCCTTGGAGTGTGCTGTCCACGTATTTGGCCCACTTTGGAGTGCTCCGCTGTCCCACGGGTATTTGGCCCCACCTTGTGAGCTTCTCCGCTTCCACTTGTTTTGGGCCCACTCATCGACAGCTGCATTTCCCATTTCCAGAAGGACATTGAGCTTTTTTTTAGACATTCTGATTTTATGTGTAATCCAAAATATTGCAGCAAGGACTGGACATGTTTATTGGCTGATAAACCTACAAATTGGGTAAACTCTACTTTTCGTGCTCTTTTAGAGTAGCAAAGACTCTGTTTTTTTTTTTACAAAAAAAACTTTATTTCAAGGTTTTCTGGGACCCATGGAAAGGGGAAAAAAATAAAAAAATTGCAGACCTCATAAAATATCAATTACAAGTTTATAAAAGGATAGAAGCAAATGACATATTATATGCGTAAACGTATTATGAGGTTCAAGAAACTATGGAAGAGAACTATACAGCAATCAAAAAAGTGGTACTAACTAAACTCTGGCTCATCAACACTGCACAAAGGGTTATTTCAATTCATACAAAATGAGTCGGCATTGGACCATGATGATGTTAAACAAGCTTAGATAGCACATACTACCACCACACCTGAGTATTATAGACAAGTCTCGAACCGAAGGGGCTCAAGCCACTTTTTTGGAATTTGCCCAAAACTACCTTTGCCCGGACCAGTGGACCCACAAAGGTAGGGCCCAGTCTTTGGAGGATCTCAATCAACTGTATCTGAAGGAGTGGTTTCTACCCAGAAGCCAAGAGATCATCCTCTGTGCCACCCACCCCAAAACTCTAGGAGGTAGGGAGCTGTCCCCCGTAAAAAAGGGTTTCCAAAGGGGTGAAAAGTAGTCCCCATTACAGATAAACGGAAGGTCCCAAAACACTGGGTTTTACCGTTTTCTGGCTAAAACATGTCCCATATACTACACTATTGTCTTTCCTCCCCGGTGTGAGTTATCAGATGTTTCCTAAGACCTTCTTTCCGGTTAAAACATTTCCCACATACTGTACATATATATCCACCCTCATCTGTGTGAATTCTTTTTAAAGTTTTTATTAGGGCATGAAAAATACCCTTAAAAAAAATTTCCCAAAATTCTGAACATGAAAATGGCCCTTTCCCCTGTGGGGTTTTCTGATGCTCCACAAAATGACTTTTCCCCAATAAAGCATTCCCCCAAAAATTTTTTGGGGAAGAAAAAAGGCTTTCTCCTGTGTGATTCTCGAAGTATGACAAGTTTTGTATGTTGTTAAAAAAAAACTTCCCACTTCCTGGGCACGAAAATCCTTCCCCCCCTGAGTGATTTTTTGAGGACAAAAAACATCTGCTTTCCCCAATAAAACATTTCCCAAAACTCCCGTACAAGGGAAATGGCTTTTTCTCCTGTGTGAGGTTTTTTGATGTTCCAAAAAAAATATGATTTCCTAAATTTAACACTTCCCACAGAAACCCGCAAAGAAAATGGCTTCTCTCCGGTGTGGGTTCTCTGATGTATAACAAGTTCTGATTTTTTTCTTTAAAAAACTTTCCCCCATTCCCTTCATAAAAACTCTTTTCCTTTCCCGTGTGAAATTTTCTGATGTACCACAAAATGTCCCTTTCGATTAAAACTCTTCCCCCCCTTCCAGGATAGAAATTTGGGTTTCTCTCCTGGTTAATTCTCTGATGTACAAAAGGTTTCCCTTTTTTAAAAACAAAAAAAATTCCCCCCATTCTGGCATTGGGAAAACAAATTCTCTCCCGTGTGACGTCTCCCCGATGGGCAAGGAAACACTTTTTAAAAACAAAACAATTTTTTTACCCTTCCGGGGATTTAAAAAAGATTTGGGTCCTTTTTTGGGAAATTCCCTGATGGGCCCACAAAGGGCACGGGTTTCCCAGAAAAACTTTTTTTCACATTCTGAACATGGGGAAAACCCTATTTTTAAAACCCTGTGGGTTACATGGGCCCCTTTGGGGGGAAAAAACCCCGCCCGTGGGTTCCCTTTTCTTTTTCTTCAAAGTTAGGTAATCCATGTCCATGGGAGCCTCCCCATTAAAACCCTTTATTTGGGAAAAACATTTTTTAAAACAAAATAAAGATTATGAAGGGAAAAATTTATAAACAAATAAACTAATAGAAACAAATCCCCTCTCTGCAAAACATACCCATCTCAAGGGAAAAAGGGAAACCCTTTTTTCCCCGGCCCCGTCTGTGAAAGCTGTGGCACAGTACAGAAGTTGGGGCCCCACTTATTGGGGATAGGAAAAAGGTCCCCCGAGAAAGGGGGGCTAAAAGCCCCACAGCGGGCTCCCATCTAACAATAAATTGGTTTTTTTCCGGGGTTTTTTTTTCAATCTAAAAATCCACGTGCTGCCCCCCGTTAATCTCCGCTTCCTTCTTTCCTCAACATGAAATTGTGTCTTTCCTGTAATCCCATCATGGGGGACCCCCCACCCAGCTACTTCAAAAAATTAATAAAAGAAAATAAAAAAGCCCGTGCATTACCTGTTTTCCCCCCAAAAGGGGAAACTCTGCCATAATTTTCCTGATAAATTTCCCTCATGTAATCTCCATCCATAACCTGGGCCCCCAAGACAACTCTGCCCAATCTCCTTATACCTCCCCCTTTTAACCCCAGACCATAAACCCGTTTTCCCCCCCTACATCGCTTCCCTAATCTCCTGATAACCCTCCAATGTAATTCCCTCCATAACCTCCCCCCCTACTTTTCTAACCCCAAACTCTTGATACCTCAACCCCATGTTTAAACCCCCACCATAACCCCCCCCCCATACATCTCTGCCCTAATCTTCCTGATACCCCCCCTAATGTTAAACCCCCATCCATAAAATGTCCCCCCATACATCCTCCCGCCCTAATCTCCCGATACCTCCCTCATGTTTAAACTTTCCCTCAATAACCTCCCCCCCCCACATCTCTGCCCTAAACTCCTGATACCTCCCTCATGTAATCCCCACCATAAACCTCCCCCCCCACAAACTTACCCCAATTCCCGAATTTTTTCCCTCATGTAATTTTCCATCCATAACCTGTTTCCCCCCAAAATCTCTGGCCCCAATCTTGATACCTCCCTCATGTAATTTCCATCCATAACCTCCCCCCCCCCCTACATCTCTACCCAAATCTCCTGATACCTCCCCATGTAATCTCCATCCATAACCTCCCCCCCCATATATCCCTTTCCTAATCTTCTTATACCGCCCCTCATGCAATCTCCAAACCATTAAAACCCTTCCCCCCCCCATCATCTCCCCCTTCCCCCTCCCCCCTTTCCCCCCCTTTATGTAATCTCCCTCCCTTTAAACCCTTTTTCCCCCTAAACTCTGTCTTAATTTTTCCCGATACCCCCTAGTAATCTCCAAACCATAACCTCTCCCCTTCCCTACATCTTTACCCTAATCTTCCCCGATTTCCTCCCCCCCATGGGAAACTCCACCAAACCTCTCCCCCAATACCCTCTCACCCTAATTCCTGATTCCTCCCTCCCTGTAATCTCCCCTCCATAAACCCGTCCCCCCTACATTTCTGCCCTAAAATTCCCGATACCTCCCTCAAATAATTCCAACATAACCTCCCCCCCCTACATCCCCCCCCCTAATCCCCCTGGGTACCCCCCTCATGTTAAAACTCCATCCATAACCTGTCCCCCCCCCTAAAATTCCCCTACCCTAATCTCCTGATTTCCTCTCCTCAGTAATCTCCATCCATAACCCCTTTTTCCCCCCCTACATCTCTATTCCTAATCTCCTGATAAACCCCCCTCATGGAATATTTCCCTCCATAACCGTCCCCCCCCCCCACATCTCTGCCCTAATCTCCCCGATACCTCCCCTCCCGTAATCCCCCTCCAAAACCTCCCCCAAAACATCCCCTGACCCCAATCTCCCGATACCCCCCTCATGTAATCCCCCATCCATTAAACCCGTCCCCAATACTTTTCTGCCCTAATCTTTCCCGATACCCCCCTCATGTAATTTTCCCTCCATAATTTCCCCCCCCATACTTTTCTGCTTTTAATCTCCCGATTTCTCCCTCCCCTAATCTCCCCTCCATAACCTTCCCCCCCATAAAATCTTGCCCTAAAAATTTCCCGATACCCCCTCTCATGTAAAACTCCTTTCCCTAAACCCCCCCCCTACATCTTGCCCTAAAACTCCCCGATACCCCCCCCATGGGAATTTTCCCCTCCATAACCCCCTCCCCCTACATCTCTCTCTAATTCCTGATGCCCCCCCCCCTCATGTAATCTTTCATCCATAAACCCCGCCCCCCCTAAAATCTCGCCCTAATCTCCTATTTCCCCCCTCCCCAAATTAAAACTCCACCCTAAACTCCCCCCCCTAATCTCTGCCCCAATTCCTTTATACCCCCCCTCAGGAATCTCCATCCAAAAAACCTCCCCCCCCCTACATCTTTGGGCCTTATTCTCCTGAAAGCCTCCCCCATTAATCCCCCATCCATAAACCCCCCCCCCCCCCATACATTTTCCCGTTTTAATCCCTGATTTCCTCCACTCTGTAATCTCCATCCATAAACCCGTCTCCCCCATCCATCTCTACCCTAATCTCCTTATACCTCCCCTCATGGGGAAACTCCCAAAACCATAAACTCCCCCCGCATACATCTCTCCCCCAATTTTCCCCGATACCTCCCTTTTATGTAATCTCCCCCATAACCCCCGTCCCTCCATACATCTCACCCTAATCTTCTGATACCCCCCCTAATGTAATCTCCATCCTTACCCCCCCCCCCATACATCTCTACCCTAATCTCCTGATACCTCCCCCCATCTAATCTCCACCATAACCCCGTCCCCCCCATACACTCTGCCATAATCTCCCGATACCTCCCTTGTGTAATCTCATCCATAACCCGTTTCCCCCATACACTTACCCCAATTTTTCCCGAAAACCTCCCCTCTTTTTAATCTCCATCCATAACCTCCCCCCCTACATCTCTGCCCTAATCTCCTGATACCTCCCCTCAAGTAATCTCCATTTCCCTAAAACCCGCCCCCCATACCCTCTACCCTAATTCCCGATACCTTTCCCCCATGAATCTCCCCTCCATAAAACCCCCCCCCATACAACTTCCCAAAAAAAATCTCCTGATACCTCCCTCATGAAAATTTCCCTCCATAAAACCCGTCCCTCCCATTACATCCCCTACCCCCCAAAAACTTGGGTCCCTCCCCTCCCCTGTAAATTTCCCTCCATAAACCCCTTTTTCCCCCCTACATTTTCTACCCCAAACTCTTGATACCCCCCTTCATGGGAATCTCCCTCCAAACCTTCCCCCCATTTCATCTCTGCCCCAAACTCGTTTATACCCCCCCCTCATGGGGAAACTCCATCCATAAACCGTCCCCCCAAACCATAACCCGCCCTATTCCCCCCTTTTGTAACCTCCCGTCCCCCCCTATACATAATCTCACCTAAACCCAAAATCTCTTTTGCACTCGCTTTTCTCTTGGGGGAAATCCCGGGAAAAACAGAATCTTTTCTATCTTTGGAAAGCAACTCGAAAACCCAGCTCCTCAGGAGCCTCCACCATGACCCTCTTCTCTTGTAGATTGTCCTCTTTCTCTATCACACACTTATTTAGTTCATGTTAATTGTACTTGTTTTTGTTCTACCTTATGTACCAAACTCAATTTTTCATATCTATAAGACCCTGGAAGGGAAAGACTTGTCAATGTTAATTTGATCCTTAAATGGAACAACCAAAAGGTTTTACCAGTCTCCAATAGGGGTTTTTCGAGTCCACTCGTTTCTCCATCATGAGCTTCCTGCACATATACCACCTGAGAAAAAAAGAAGGCTCCCTAATTTTTCATATATCCAGGCAAAAGTCCAAAACTTCTGGACGGTGTGAATCAATTGGGTCTTAAAGGATAAGGATTTCCCAAAGTTGAGCTCATTCCACCAAACATCTACACATCAACCCTGATGCCCAAAACTGCCCTTCATATTCTAGACGAGGCTGCACTAATGTCTTGTAAAGCAGAAAGATTATGCCCCAAACTGTGATCCCGACAATTAGTACCTTTAGAGGGCAGCGACTGCATTTGTTTTTGTGGATGATTTACATTGTAAACTTTCTTTCACCCACTTTTGAAATTTTTCTTCCCAATGCAAAGCCCAAACCCGGAGGAAGGTTACCAACTTTTTGGGAGCCAGAAAACCATTTGTAGGCGCTGCCAAAAAAAAAAAAACAAATGAGTTTACGCTTTATACTCCACTGCGCTGGAGGAGTTTAGGAAATTTTTCATTCATCAATCTATAGAGGATTTTGTCACATACCTCATAATCCAGTGGGATTTCTTGCTCTTCCTCCTTAATGTGCTGAGAAGATAGAGGGCTGGGACATCTCTCTGGTGGATTTCTCCTATGGATCCACATGGGACATAAAACAGGGAGTGAATCTATTTGTTTCATGTGATGATCAGTTTTTGGGGGTTTTGGTGACCCCACACCTGTCTCCTCTATAATTGGGGAGTTCCCTTTCCCGGGGTATGTAGGGGCGGCTGATCCCCATCATGACGTCCTTTACAGACCCTTGTTTTCCCTCTAAATACTCCACTCCTCAAGGGAAAAATTTGGGAACGACATCCTGACACCTTAGGGGGAACCTAAAAAAAATAAACAATTCTCCTCCAGAACTTCATCCCTTGGGGTGTCCCCCATTTCCCCTGTCACCTCTCCATCAGCAGTCAGTCATCCTGCTGCTCAGCTCAGGATTTCTGTACATAAGAGGGGGAGGTCGGGGCTTGGGTGTCTCCTCCTCCTGAACACGGGGGCCACACACTCACCAGACGACTTTTTTCACTACTTTTTAATCCTGTGTATGGGGAGACCCCGATCAAACATAGATTCTAAGGAGCCTTCACCTTCCGTCATGTCCTGTTTATTAATAGGAAGGATGATGTCATTGAACGCTACCTCTCGTTCACTGGATTTTCTCCAGGGTGAGCCTTTAAAATCCTGGCCGCCGGCCGTTGGGGGTTTCCTGTCCTCCTCCCTCCTTGTGGGGTCACTGACCAGAATGACCCTTGTCTTTCATAGAGAACTTTACGTGTGAGAGTCCAGACCCTAAGGAACATGAGAGAAATGGAGATGGACTGGATTTGGAGGAACATCTGACGTGAAGTTTACCGTCCACTAAATGAAAACGAAGGATGACTACTTTATAACTTCTTGACATACAATGTGGATATAAACTCATGCGGATGCACTCATGGCGGAATCACCACCCCGGCCCCTGCCAACATCTACTTTGCTCCCATCTGCGTTGGCGCATGTGCACCCCTTCCTTTGGGCGCATCGGCTCATGATGATTCAATGGACCAGCACATCATTTGCCCTTTAATGGCTGGTCACTTCCTAAGGAACTTCCTGCTCGTAACCTGCGCCAGATTGTTGGTGATCCTGTGTTCCTCTTTGTGCCTCATACCTGCTGTCTATATTCCTGGTTCTGACCCCCGCTATTGGACATCTGGCTACACTTGTCTGCCATCATTGTCTGTGACCTGACTATGCATCTGCCTGCTCACTTGGTATCTTGTTTGGTCACTTCGGCTGTTGCCATCAGTGAATCACGTCAGAGTTAGCAACCTGCGAGCTTCCCGCAGCCAAGTCCACCCCGCCTTGTGGTGGGCTCCAGTGAATACCAGGGCTGCTCCTTAGACTCAGCTCCCTGGTGTGGTTGGTGTCATCACTTGTGGTGACCCAGCAGATCCCCACCCATAAATATAACAGTACAATCTTGCCCTGGATTCCGCCATTGGCTCCTGCTGGACATCCAGCATATCATGGTGGCCCGCCTAAGCACCCGCCAAGAGCAGCTCTACGAGATGCTGCAGACTATTGGTCCACAGCCCTCAGAAGCTACACCTACACCTGCACTTGCCATGGTTTTGCTTCCACCTGCCTTTGCCCCTTTGCCAGTCCGTTTCTGCACCTGCCACCTCATTACCACGGTGACCCCAAGGCATGTTGTGGGTTTCTCAATCTGTGCACCATTCATTTTGAACTGTTGGTGCATTAGTTTTGTATGCGTGGAGCCAAGGTGGCCTTCATTATTAGCCTATTCTCCAGTGAAGCCTTGGCCTGGGCCACACCCCTCTTGGAGTGAGGGGAACCATCAATGGCTAATGTGCAAGAAATTTTGAACCCCTTCCGCAATGTTTTTGAAGAATGCGGTTATGATGCCTCTGCCGGATCATCCCTGCTTTGTTTATATCAAGCCAATACCAGGGTGGGCCAATACTCCATTCAGTTCTGCACTCTGAACTTGCCTGGAATAACGAGGCTCTCGTCTCAGTCTTCTGAGGATGGCCTCGCTGGTTCAGTCAAGAACGAGCTGGCTCGTCATTAGCTCCCAACTAATCGGGATGAGCCCATCGCTCTAGCCACCAGAATTGACATGTTTTTCTGAGTGAGAATCAGAGCTCATCAGTAGATGGAGTGCTCCAACCTTACACCACTCTTCCAAAGTTCTCCACAGCCGCCATCAACATGTCCTTAAAACAAAACTATGCAGGTGGGGAAAGTTTGTCTAACAGAAGAGGTACGCATCTGTAGACCCAGTCTGAACCTTTGCCCGCACTGTGGCAGGTCTGAAAATTTCCTGAAAAACTGCCCAGTTTGCCCAACTTCGCCTGGGAAACTCCAACGCCTAGGACTCATGGGAGAGGCAAGCCAGGGCTAGGAAGTGTCCTCTCCATGCCTGTTCACACCAGTCATTCTCAGCTCCACATCTGGCCTCAGCTTTCAAGTTCCTACCATTCTGGACTCTGGTTCTATGGGATACTTTATTCACTCGTCCCTGGTTGTCATGTTCCGTCTGTCAGTCACTCATCTAGACAGGCCTCTGCTATTTTTTTTCTCTATCAGTGGAGAAATCTTGAAGGACTCCATTCTGTGCCGCACTGAACAGATGACGTAACACGTTGGGAAGTTCCACCAGAAGATTACGTTTTATGTTCTCCCACATTCCACTTCAGCAGTTCTCTTGGGCCTTCCATGGTTGCCACTGCACACCCCAGCATTGAATTGGAGAATGGGCAAGGTCATGTGCTCGGGTCAGCCACGCCACTCTCTTGCCACCCCATCCACTGCAACCAGCTTCTTCAACTATGCCCTCAACTGAGTCTCCTGGTTCTCATGTTCTCCACCAAGAATTTGTAGAGGTCTGTACTGAGAAGAAAGCAGACAGCCTTCTGCCACATCAATTCTATGACTGCACTATTGTTCTCTTGCTTGGCACTATGTTTCCTCTGTTTGTACCTGAAACCCAGACTATGTCGGCCTACATCAAAGGAAACTCGCAAGTCATTCTCTCCGAATGGGGCCGATCAATACCCCTGCCCGCCTCTCTCTAAGCCAACCACCTCTGGTGTTCCTGCTGTGGACTATCAAGCTCAAGAAGTTTCCTGCACCTGGTTTGATAGCAGACTGAAGAAGGTTTTAAAGCTTCTGATCTCATCCAAAGATTTTGGCAGACTCGGAAGCAGAGAGGACTTAAAGGGGGTGGAGCATACTGTCAAGATACATGCCACGGTGCCCAAAACGAACTGTAGATGTGCTTGTGTTGACGATACCCCATTACAACCCTGCCAACAACTACTCACCTCTCCATGCTCCTGCTCCATTCCCATCTACTGCTTGTGTTGGCACGTGCGTACTCCTTTCTTAGAGCGCGTGCACACTGGCTCTTGAGGATGCAAAGGACTAGCACATCACATGCCCTCCAGTGACTGGTCACCGCCTACTGTACTTCTTCAGAAACTTCCTCTTTGCAACATGTGCCAGATTGTTGGTGATCCTGTGTTTCTGTTTGTGCCTCGTACCTACTGTCTGTATTTTCAGTTCTGACCACGCTATTGACTTCGCTCACCTGTCGCCTGCTTTAGCCGCCTTATCTGTGACCCGACTACGCCTCTGTCTGTTCCCCTGGTACCTCATTTGGACACTACTGCTGGCAAGTGACCACGTCAGGAAGCTCACCAGAGCGGGCTCTGGTTCGGACCGGAGGCTCCTTAGACTGCGCTCCCTGGCTTCGTCGGTGTCATCACTCACAGTGACCCAGAAGTTCCAAACCCAAAAACGTAAAAGGTTGGCAGCATTGAATTGGTGTAACCCGCATCTGAATGTGCGGCCCGCCGAACTACAAACTGGTGTCCGGTCTACTTTACTACTCAGACGCAATCCAAAGGCTTTCACATGTCAGGTGTGTATTTACCCCGACAGAAGGGAAACTTTGGGCAAAGCTGATGCCCCCAAAAGCTAGTTCAGTG
Organism: Phyllomedusa bahiana; assembly: GCA_025379985.1. Classification (NCBI taxonomy): domain Eukaryota; kingdom Metazoa; phylum Chordata; class Amphibia; order Anura; family Hylidae; genus Phyllomedusa; species Phyllomedusa bahiana. Next base: position 16,315 of record JAODAL010064645.1, read on the forward strand.
CCTGGGATGGTGGGACGGGCACCGGAATTTTTTCTTTGGTGTTTTTTTGATCCCTTATGCCTCAGGACACCAATGACCAATAAATATTAGGGTTTCTTTATACTTCAAATTTGTAATGGTATGTTCACACGGTGTATTGAGGATACGTACGGATTGAGGATATTGTACGCGCCACAATAAGCCAGGTGTTTTAGAATCACACGATGTCCAGCACAGGGGGCGGCCCCATTGACTTCTATCATCCCCGATATGTCACTTCATTCACCTGCCGTTCAATACACGTAGGGGGAGATGGAGGTAATTCATCGCTCCGTAATTGTGGGACGCACTTTGGGCGTATTGCAGCGCAATTATACGACGAAATACGCCTCGCAGTTATGGCGTGTGAACATACCCTAATGGAGAAACGTAGGTTTATGTATTATTTTTCTTCTTTTTTTCATTCTTTTTCTACCTTTTGACCTTTTCCCCCATTTGTTTCACTACAGGATTAGAAAGAGCAATCACTTGATCGCTGTTACCATACATTGCGATATACGTACTGTGTCCCTGTCACTTGGCCGGACACGGTCCGATCACAGAATCAGCGTCCAATCTGAGGGTAAACCGACCTCCATTACACCCTATGTATTTTGGGCGTGGACTGCAAGTGGCGACATAGTATTGACATGTCATTTCTTTGACGCGTTTCATGCGCTGAGCATGATGTGTATAAGAGGCAGAGAATCCGCCGCGGACATCCAGCAGCATTTCCTTGATTGAATTCACTGCTTGCAAGCGCTGAATTTCCGATGAGGAAGCAACACTATTTCGGTGCTGACACTTCCAATGACGGACATACGCCGTCACCTCCCACTCTACTTCCAGAGGGGGCCTTAAAGGAGTTGTCTCCCCACAGGGTTTCAAAGAATGCATGAAAGAAATTCTCTGTCACTTCCTGGTTCATACTAATTTGCATAAGCTCCCTCTTGTACAGCTACATTGTGCTTTCAGATAGCTAATTAGATTTCGATTAGCTTCTAAATACTCAAGGGCTTCTTATCTGATCCCCAAAAAACAAACCTAATTACAGAGCTGTGTATTTTGAGATAAATCAAGCTTTTTGTCTGGCAGCACAGGACACTACTACACTGCTGACCTGTGTGATGACTTTACTCTCTGTTATCTCATTGAACAAACAGCACCAGGAGATTGTTTTACAGGTCAGGGTCTGAGGAACTGAATACCAAAGGGTAATCAATTCAATCGTATCTCTTTAGGGAAAACAGAGAACAATGCAATATATTGGAAAATTGTCTTTATTTTCGTGTGTCCCTACAATTTGAAAGCTATTCTTTGTAGCGAGACAACCCCTTTAAAGGCTTCCACAGAGACAGGTAAGAGGTCATAGTTCAGCCTCCGGCTGTCATAGCAGCTATCAGCGACCGGCGATCACATGGAGGATAGAGCCCCCTCACTTTACCAACCACCCAAATTGCTATTCATCACAGCGCATAAGGGGTTCAATGGCTGGAAATAGCGTAACCTCCGATCTCTCTGGTGCAGCAGGTGTCTGGATCTATGTCACCTGTGGTGATTGTGCAGACAGCGCCCCCGCTCCCATTCCACCCACCACAAGGTACAGAAATGTCACATGTCAGGAAGATGTTCACGGGGCTGGCACGCTACAAAGAATAGCTTTCAAAATGCAGGAAACACTAAATGAAGACATTGCTTTGTTCATCCTTTTTGTGTAGGAGCTACAAATGATTTAACACCTTCTGAGCTCTATTTGGATGCCCCAGTGACCGACCTGTTTACTCTTTACCCCCTACTGTTTGTTCTATGTGATAGCAGGGGATGATGTCATCACACAGGTCCTGGCAGCTCTGTGCTGGCTGGCAGTAAAAAGCTTGTTTTTATCTGATCTTTCAGAAAAAATCCTGTAATTAGTACTGTTTACTTTAGATAAATCTCCTGCTAGCAGTTCTGGAAAGCTTCTAAGCTAATCTAAACTAATTAGCAGACTGAAAACACACAGAGAGTTGAATATACAGAGTGAATGCATGGAGCTCATAAGCTAATTACAGACAGTCTGACCAGGAAGTGACAGCATGCATCTATGAAACTCTGAGGGGGGACAACCCCTTTAATGATCTCAGCTCTGCTACACGCACATAACACACACAGCTCCGCTCCGTGCACAAAACACCCACAGCTTCTCTTCCCATAGATGAGGATGTGATCGCCACTCGCCGTCCCAACACTCTCTCCCCATAGATGATGTGATCGCCGCTCGCTATCCCATCACTCTCTCCCCATAGAT
>JAODAL010064646.1:0-18619 GCA_025379985.1 Phyllomedusa bahiana
GGGCACCTTTCAATTCACCTGTGTTGACAAAAAAAATTGCTGTATTCAGATTTAATTGCAAGCCCTCTAACAAAGCTGTATTGCCCCAAAGAAAAAAAAACACTATCTGTTATGTTTTTCTAAATACAAATTTTTTTTGCCACCTTTCAATCCCCCTGTGTGACTATAAAATTGCTGGATTCAAATTTAAGTGCAAGGTGGATATATCACCAAAGGGAAATGGCAAAATTGAAAAAGAACACCTATTGAAATTAACGATAATAAAAGTGGATTTTCACCTAACAAAAAGCCCTGCAGTTACAGAAAGATTTATCCAAATAATTCGGGCGCCCAAATTTTCCAGAAAAATTTAAATGAAAACTGTTAATAATAAAGCTTTTGCAGGCAATGTCTACACAAAGTTTTGGGGTGAACTTTATCCATACTTTATAAGTTTGTCTATTCTATAAACAAAATTTTTTTGCACCTTAAATTCACCTGTGGGACTATAAAATGCGGATCAATTAAGTGCAAGGTTATATATAAACAAAGGGAAGGGGAAAAATTAAAAAATGAACACCTTCTGAAATGTATACTATAATAAAAGGGAGTTTTGCACCTAACAAAGAGACCTGAGTTACAAAAAAGTGTACCTATAATTCAGGCTCCCAAATCCAGGAAATATTTCAATAAAAACTTTTAAAAAATAAAGCGTCACGGCACCCCCTGCTCCCGGCCCTGGGCGCGGCGCACCCGTGCCCCCCTCCCCGGGGCCCACCGGGGTCGGTCCGCCGCTCCCCCGGGGTACAGCCGGGGGGCCCGCCTGCCGGGGACTCACCTGACCTCTTTTGCCTTGCCTTTTCCGCGTCCTCTGCCGGCCGAGGCGCGCGTGCCTGGTCCTAAAGGCGCGCGCGGCTTGTTCTCGAGGATATAAGGGCCCGCCCCCGTTAATTGCAAATTCAGGCGCTTCCCCTAATTAAAGGTACGTCCCACTAACATCCTTCTGGATCTATTTGCCTGTGCCCTTAGCTAAAGCATTCCCAAAGTGTTTCTCGCCTTTCCGTGAAACCAGACCTCTGAACGATTTCTCGACTCGAACCTCTGCCGCCTGCCCCACCTTCCGGGCCAACCACGCCTCGAACCATTGCCGCAGTCCTGACCTTCTGCCTCCCACACTACGATTCTCGGATACGTTTCCCTGTACCACGCTGCACCTGGGGTGCCACCCAAAGCAAGTCACGTCAGGGGGAGGGCCTGGAGCCCTTTCACCCACAGGCAATCCCCGCTGCGGCGCTCTGGTGAAAAACCGGGGGTACTTAGATTCCTTTCCCTGGCGGGGCTTAACTACATGGGGCTTGCGTTCCGGCGGATCCACTCCCACAGCCTTAAACAAAAGCTTTTGCAGTGCAAGGGTCTACACTAAGTCTTGGAGAACTTTATCCAGTATTCTTTATAGAGCTTGTCTGTGTTCGCCCGCGGGGGCCCTCCCTCCGCGCCTCACCCCCGTACTTTACAGCGGTAGATCTCCTTTAAAATTCTCTACCAACTATATAAAATCTTCCAATCTCTAATCTAACTAAATTGTAAGGACACGGGCTAATTGTAGAGGTTTCTCTGGGGAAGAAATATAATAATTTTCGCTGAGCTTTTTGGGACACAAGCAGAGCGAAACGTCCTTCTGCTCTGAACGCTGAAGACACTGAGGCTGAACAGGAAACGCTTTCTATGTAAAACGAGTCATGTGATTTTTTCCAGCCAATCGCAACCATAACCCCATCCCATCATGACGTCGCACACACATCTCACCCTGCTCTATTCTGTAAGCTGATTTGCGGGCCGCCAAAATGACAGGAACGGCGATAATAATAAAATAATAATAATAATAATAATATCTTTATTTCTAAGCGCCAACATATTCCGCAGCACTTAAAAATTTCAAGGGTAAACATACAGTCAATTACACATTAAAAGTACTACAAATGAGACACAAGGTTTTGAGGGCCCTGCTCGTGAAGCTTACAATCTATTAGGGTGTATGGGGTGAAACATAGGGTAAGAAGTGCCCAATTTACAATGGGCCGGCCATGTTTCATAAATAGGGGTGGTTTACATGAAAAATGGATGAACCTCCCACCCGACTGTACATCTATATACAGATAATGCCTGTGAGTCCCCCAAGTGCAGGGAGTGACAGATGTGTGTGATAGCAGTTAGGGATCTTGGTGGGCCAGACCGAGAAGATGTATTTTCGGGGCCCTCTTAAAACTGTGGGGGTTTTGGGGAATGTGCCTGATCGCCCGCGGTAGCATATTCCAAAAATTTGGGTCCCGCACGTGTGAAATCTTGTAGGCGGCAATGGGGGGGTTCGATGATTGAGGAATGTAGCCCTGATATCTTCAGCAGAGCGGAGAGCACGGGTAGGCGGTAGACAGAGACTAGGGAGGAGTGTAGGGAGGAGCAGCGCTGTGGAGAGCTTTTTTGGGGGAGAAGTGCGATTTATACTGTATCCCCGTACTGGATGGGCAACCAGTGCAGTGACTGACACAGGTAGAAAGGGATCAGTATAGCGGCTGGAGAGAAAGACAAGCCTGGGAGCTGCATTCTGGACAGATTGGAGAGGGGAGAGTTTGCAGAGAGGAACCGATAAGCAAGGAGATGCAGTAAATCAAGACGAAGAGAATAAGAGCAGTAATGAGGAGGTTTGAGTCGTTTCCCACAGTGAGAAATGGACGGATTTTGGAGATATTCTTGAGGTGCAGGTGACAGGAGCGGGTAAGGGATTGGATATATGGGGAAATGTCAGATCAGAATCAAAATAAAACCCCTAGACAGCGGGCCTGCTGCCTAGGGAAAAAGGTGGTACCACATACAGAAACAAAATAGCAGGGGTGGGGGGTTGGTTAGTAATGGCGGAAAGACAAGAAGTTCAGTCCCTTTGTGAGGTTTAGTTTTCAGATGGAGAGAGGACATGATGTCAGAGACAGCGGACAGACAGTCACGGGGTGTTTTGTAGCAAGGCTGGAGGATGTCACGGGAGGAGGGAAAAATTGGGTTCATCCTGCATAGAGATGGTAAATGGAAGCCAAATCTACTGATGGTTTGTCCAATGGGGCTGTGTACAATGAAAAGGGAGAGGACCTAGAACTGATCCCTGAGGAACCCCAACAGCAAGAGGAAAGGAGGAGGGGGAACCAGAAAACGAGAAAACTGAAGGAGCGGTTTAGAGAGGTAGGACGAGAACCAAGCGAGAGCGGTGTCCTGGAGGCCAATGGTGCTGAGCATGCTGAGGTGGTGATCCACATTGTAAAATGCTGCAGAGAGATTTCCCAAAAGAAGCAACAATGAGTAGTTACCCTGAGAAATTTTGCTGTTAGGAGGTCATTTGAGACTTTAACAAGGCATTTCCGTGGAGTGTAGGGTGCAGAAACCTGATTGCAGCGGGTCAAGAAGAGAGTTAGCAGAGAGATAGCGGATTAGGCGAGAGTAGACCAAGCGTTCCAGGAGTTTAGAGATGAAGGGCAGGTTAGATACTGGTCGGTAGTTATCAGCCAACAGGACGGGTCCAGAGAGGGCTTTTTTAGTAAAGGGGTTATGATGGCGTGTTTGAAGGAAGATGGAAAGATCCCAGTGGAGAGAGAGAGGTTACAGATAGCAGTAAGGTGAAGGAGAGGACACTGAGAAATAGACTGGACGAGGTGGGATGGAATGGGGTCCAGTAGAGCAGGTGGGTGGACAGCAGACAGAAAAAGTCTGGACACTTCTTCCTCTGTCTCGGTCAAGGGCTGCGAGTAGATTAGAGGGCGTGAGGGTTGGGACAGGATGGGGATTATTTGGGATTGTGATGTGATGTTTTGCCGGATATATTTCAATTTTTGTCTTTGAAGTGAGTGGGCCAGGTGTTCAGCACAGAGGTCAGTGACCAGAGCCTGAGCTTTAGGCCTTAGGAGGGCGCGATCTTAATAGATGATGAACAGATTTTAACCTAAATTATCGCATGATCTAAAAAATCCGATCACCATAAAAACTGTGCCGATTTCAACTTTATCGATAATAATCGCTCAACACTAATTGCCTACAACATTATTTTTTTCTTTTACAGAAATGTCATGAAAGTAGAAAACCATGTCTGAGTCTTAGTTATTGATTAGTATCTGATTTATATAACCTTCATCTTGTTAAGGAAAAGAGGGAAAAAATAAACAAAAAATAAAGGATGTATGAGCAAAGGATTACGTTAAGCTGGTAAGAGTCCTCATCTTTAACAGTAAACAATTAGGGGAACATCTATGAAGAGAGTCACCATTTATGCGCCGAAAAGTGGTGCATGGCGTGTATTCTCCAAAATTTGTCTCAGCCTCGCTATGAAATTGGTATGGACTGATAATTTTGTGCAACATATTGTTCTGACACACTCATGTATGTGGCGTATCGTGCAAATCTGTAGTGGCGTGCCCCTTTGTGAATTGGCGCCTACAAAAGTGCTGCGTCTGTCAAAGCACGCGACAGCTTTTGTCATACGACTGTTCATACATTTGGCCGGTATGGCTACAACAGGTTTTTTGGCTCAAAACATGCCAGAAAACTGGTGGAGTCCCGTTCATACATGTCATCCTTAGCGCATTGCTGCACAGTTAAACCAGGTCTATGTAGACATAAATCTGATCGATCTGAGCAAATGTAGAGTAGCTGCCAACTGCTTCATCTCTCAGCAATCCAGAAAATGGTGGGTAGAAAGTACCCCACAGTGGGCAGTAAAAAGAAAAGTTGGGTGCTACCACAGTCAAATTAAGGGAGAGGATTTTTATTATAAGAATTAGAGATGGGTGAATCGATTCGCGAAGTGAAATTCATTTAGAATTTCAGGAAAACTTCGATTCTGAACGAAGTCGAAGTTTGGGGTGATTCATGGGAACGAAGCGCGTTTTTAATTGATAAAATGGCCGCAAGCACATGGCGTTTCATGGGGCAAAGATGTCTGGGAGGAAGAAAGGAGGACCCTCAATGACATGTGCAGAGATGAAGCCAATCAGAGATCGGTGGGATTCTGTGACGTTCGCTCCTCACACTGCTCTCGTTGTGCTGTGCTATAGCTGCTGCAGTTGATCTAGCTGAGATCTCACACAAAAGAAATAACTTTTATACAGCAATTTTTTTGGGGGGTGTCACAGCTTGTCTCAGAGACTGCTTCTCTTCCGTTCTAATTTTTATTTTGTGGGTTATTGGAATTGAATTCCAGTGTGCGTCAAATTTTTTAATGCTATCTGGTCAGTTCTGGAGCACATTGAATATCCTAGAGTTATCCAAGCCTGTTTTTGCTGTTGTATTTAGTTAAAGAAACAGCCTTTTTACAATCCATATACCAGTTAAATTTTTTGGGCCCCTCATTTCTTTTGCACAATTTATATCCAAGGGGTTTAAATTAAACATGTTTTGTGCTTTGTAGTCAGTAAAATAAACGGTGTTTTTCTGCCAAGGACGAAATTTTTCCTGGTGTTTTCCATAACATAATTTATTCCCAAGGTTAATTTAACGTGGTTTTTTTTTTTTTATCGTAAAAAATAGGTTTTAAACCGCCCCATACCCGTTAATTTTGGCTGCTCATTTTTTTTTGCGCCCAATTTTTATCCAGGGGTTAAAAGGGTTTTTGCTATTGTAGTCGTAAAAGAAATTGTGTTTTCAACGCCAAGGAAAAATTTTTCCTGAGCTTAAAATTTTTAAACTGAGGGTTAATTAAGCGTGTTCTTTGCTTTTGTGTCAGTAAAAGAAATTGTGTTTTTTAAAGCCAAAAAAAAATTTTTCCTTACCAAATTTTTTTATCTGAAAGGTTAAAAAAGTGTATTTCTGCTTTTGTGTTCAGTAAAAGAAAAAGGCGTTTTAACAGACAATACCGTTTTTTTAGCTCTCATTTCTTTTTCGCAATTTATAAACCCGGGCTAATTAAGCTGTTTGTGCTAAGTGGATAAAAGAAACAAATGTTTTTTAAAGCCAAAGAAGAAAATTTTTCCTGTACAAATTTTTTTTATCCCAAGTTTAAATTTAAACGTTTCTGCTTTTGTGTTTAGTTTAAAGAAACGGGGGTTTTAACAGCCACTACCCGTTAATTTTTGGTGTCATTTCTTTTGCCCAATTTATTCCCAAGGGGGAAATTTAAAGGGGTTTGTGGGATTTTAGTCAGTAAAAAAAAAGGGGTTTTTCAAACGCCCAAAGACAAAAATTTTTCCCGGTGTTCCTATACCCTAAATTTTTATCTGGAGGTTTTTAAGGGGTGTTTTGCTTTTTTTTCAGTAAAAATTTCACGGGGGTTTTAACACCTACATACGTTAATTTTTTGCTGCCCTTTATTTTGCGCAATTTTTTTTCCAAAGGGTTAATTAAGCTGTTTTTTTGGGTATTTTAGTCATAAAAAAAACAGTGTTTTTCAACGCCAAAAAGAAATTTTTTTTTCCTGTAGCATAATTTTATCCGAAGGTTTAAATTAAGAGTGTTTCTCTTTTTGTTCGTAAAAGAAAAGTATTTTAAAAAGCGCCACATACCAGTTAATTTTGGGTGCTCATTTCTTTTGCGTAATTTTTAAAACCCAAAGGGTTTAAATTAAGGTGTTTGTGGTTTTTTGTATCGTAAAAAAAAACTTGTTTTTCAACGCCAAAAAAACGAAATTTGTCCTGGTGTTTTCCTTTTGCCCAATTTTTATCTTGAAAGTTAAATTTAAACGGGGTTTTGCTTTTTTGTCAGTAAAATACACGGCGTTTTAACACGCCACTTACCAGTTTAAAATTTTGGTGCTCATTTTTTGCGCAATTTTATCCAAGGGTTAAAATTAACGTGTTTGTTTTAAATTAGTCGTAAAAAAAAAACGGTGTTTTTAACGCCAAGACAACATTTTTCCGGTGATTCCATAGCATAATTTATATCCGAAGGTTTAAATTTAAAGGGGTTTTTTCTTTTTTAGTCGTAAAATACAACAGTTTTAACATGCCAATACCCGTTTAAATTTTTTGGCTGTTTTTTTTTGCGCAATTTATATCCAGGGGTTAAATAAGCGTGTTTGTGTTTTGTAGTCGTAAAAGAAATTGTGTTTTTAAAACGCCAAGGAAGAAATTTTTCCTGTAGCATAATTTCTATAACAAAGGTTATTAAGCGTGTTTTCTGTTTTTGTAATTAGAAAAAGAAACGGCTTTTAACACAAAAACCCATTTAAAAAAGTGCCTTTCTTTTTGACAATTTATAAACAAGGTTACCCAGCCTGTTAGGGGGTTTAAAATTTGGAGTAAATACGGGTGTTTTTTATTAATAAAAAAATTTTTCTTAAACAGGTCTGTACATTTAAACAAGCATTATGCCCAGACAAGAGGTGGCAGGCCTTCACATGCGATGGCTGGCACAAACTTTCCCGGGAGGCACAGGCGCGTACTAAGGGGACGCGCAGGGGGTCACTGGGTTTGGGGCCCGAACTGCCGGTGCATCTAGCCCCGGTGTTGACCAGAAAACCAATGGTTTTTGATTGGTTGATAGGTCACCCACTGCCCTCCCAATGAATCTGAAAACCCCAGCCAAGAGTCAGTGGGAACGTCGACAAAACCCCTTAGTTGACATGGCCAAGGGTCAGGGGCCTCACCTGCCCTAAACCCCCTCTGCCCTCCATTTCCCTCACCAAGATCACTATGTGGTCTGAGCTCAGGGGGCCTTACGCAAGGAGAACAATTTGAGGAGGAGAGTCAGCAGTATTGGCATGAAGAAATGGGGCCAACACCCCCCTGCTTTTGCAGTGGGCGGCAAAGTATAGTGTGGAGAGGGGCATGGGGGTCATGTTGTAGGGGTCACCTTTGCATCCCAAGCCATTGGGGGGACAGCATGGAATAAAACAATAATGATGATGATGTACCAACCGCATTGGGAGCCGGGTGAAGAAGGGCTTTATCACGTCAGGGAAGAGGGCGCCTTGCGCATCGGGCAGGGCGCAGCCAGCAAGTGGGTAGTGGGGCCTGAGTCACAGGGTAGCAGCATGCGAGGTGGGGAGCCAAACGCCCCACGGGGTGGGAAAAAAACCCCCTTCACAGGGTTCAAGAAAAGTACGGCACAGAGAACCCGCGAGGCAACGGCGGGAGTAGTACTCGTGTGGAGAGTTGGCGTAAAATCAGCTACTCGGCGGTGTGGCAGTTTTTTGCTAAAACTGGGGAGTCGAATATTGGTTATGTAGAATCTGTGGGGGAGAAAGTGAAGCGTGGCCAGGGAGCTACGTTGGCACCACGGCCCTGCATCAAAACCCGGGAACCATCCGGTGGCCCGGCTGAAATGTGGATCAGATGTGGTGGTCCTCCGCCCGCAGCTGCACCCCGTAGCAGATGCCCTTGCACCGTCAAGGGTCCCCCCACCTTGCAGAAGGGTGCTGTTTTTCTTTGCATCATCTCCCGGTCCAGTGCTCCCGCACGGGCCGGGACAAGCATTTTGGGGCCCTAGGGGCAGGAGGCAACGGCACCCCCCCCCTTCCGCCGCATTTCCCCGCCTCATTCCCCGCCTCCTCCCCCCCCCCCCGTGCGTGGGTTTAATTTTTAAAAAATTTTTGTAATAAAAGACGTAAACATATTTTCAAAGGAAATTTTATCCAAAAAAAGTAAAAAATTAACTTTTAACATAAATATCAATTAAATTTTTAATTTATATAAAAGATTTAAGTGCTCGTATAAATAGGGAAAATCTAAAATTTTCCCTTCGTAAATTTTAAAACACATTTTAAAAAAAATTTTTTTTTTATCCCAACAAAATAATACATTTAAATAACAATATTATATCCAAAGTTAAAATGCTCAGTACATTGGTATTTTTTTTTTTAAAGGGGAAATTTCCACTCATTTCATACCTCTTGTTGGATTTGTTTGCATTGCATATCATTGACCAGCGGATCCCTGCCTTTCCCCACAATGTGCTCACTCTATCAAAGAAAGTTTTTTTTTGTAAAAAAACTGTGGTACTAAAAGTAGCTCAGTGTAAAGTTTTTGCCTCAAATACTAGTTAAAAACTTTGCAGGAACAAAAAAATGGGATTTTTTTCCTTTTATCAATGCAAAACCTATTGGGTTTCTTCTTTTTTTTTTCACGTTTTTACTAATTACTAAGGAGTACAGAGGACAGGAGAAAAAAGAAGCACCCGGGGCTGAACATATAGCTGCCCGAAAGGGGAGGGATTTGAGCAAGTGCGGCCAGGACTGAGGGAAATCTCGTCACAGGTCATATCCCTTGGAGACGAGCTGTAAAAAAATGGATCGTAAAGGAGAGCTAAAACAGAAAAAAGTGCAGAATTTTTAAAAAATGATGAATTTGGGGAAAATGTTAATCAGTGAATGGGGGGTGCGGGGGATGCGGTCAGTTTAATTTTGGGTGTGGGGGACGCGGTGAGTGAAAGGAATTGCGGGGGGGCGGTCCCGTGAATTTGGGGGGGTGCGGGGGACCCCGGTCAGTGAATGGAGGTGGGGGGGAAAATGGAAATACTGGGGGGATGGTGGGAGGCGGGGTGCGCGGGGGGATCGGGAGGTGAGCGGGGGGGTGCAAGGGGGATGGATGGGGGCAAAGGGGTATGAAGTTTCTGAGCTTTTGAAAAGTGGGATTGAAGGGCTGGGCTGGGCTAGCTGGGATGTTGGGAAAGGGTTTAACCCCTTTAAAATTTCCCCCCTCAGCCCCTTTACATCCCAGCTCAGCCCCTTACATCCCCGCCCCACCCTTTTACATCCCAGCTCAGCCCAGCCCCGCCCTTCACTTTCCCCGCCCAGCCCTTCCCCATTTAGCCCGGGCCCTTTAATCCCAGCCCCGCCCTTCATATCCCAGCTCAGGCCCCTTTCCCCTCCCAGCCCAGCCCTTTTACATCCCCGCTCCGGGCCCCCCCCAAACCCCGCCCGCCCTTCACATCCCAGTCAGTCCCTTTACATCCCAGCCCGCCCCTTAAAATCCAGCTCAGCCTTCACATCCCGTTAGCTTTTTCATATCCCAGCCCTTCACATCCCAAACTCATGCCAAACCCCTTTACATCCCAGCTCATGCCAGCCCTTTAAAATCCCCCGCTCATGCCACCCTTCACATTTCCCCCCGCTCATGCCAGCCCTTCCATCCCCCTCATACCAGCCCTTCAAATCCCCGCTCATACCCCGCCCCTTTACATCCCAGGGGCAGCCAACCCCCTTTACTTTCCCGCTCTTTTAGCCCCTTTACTCCCAGCCCCATGCTGCCCTTCACATCCCAGCTCATCCCAGCCCTTCACAACCCAGCCCAGCCCCAACATCCCCCCCCCCTGCCAAACCCTTCACATCCCCCGCTCCCTGCCAGCCCTTCACATCCCCGCCCAGCCCTTCACATCCCAGGGTCATCCCCGCCCCCAAATCCCAGCCCCCTTTACTTTCCCCCCAGCCCTTCACATCCCAGCCCATCCCTTCACATCCCCGCCCTTCACATCCCATCCCAGCCCTTCACATCCCAGCTCATCCCAGCCCTTACATCCCCCGCTCATCCCCAGCCCCTTTTCCCCCCAGCTAAATTCCCTCCTTCACAACCCCCTCATCTCACCCTTCCATCCCGCCATCCCCGCCCCCTTTAAATCCCCCCCGGCCCGCCCTTCAAAATCCCAGCTCTTTTTCAGCCCTTCACATCCCCCGCTCAGCTTAGGGCCCCTTCCCTATCCCAGCCAGCTCAGCCCCTTTTCCCTCCCAGTCATCTCAGCCCCTTTTCCCTCCCAGCTCATCCCGCCCTTTAATCCCAGCCCCCGACCCCGCCCTTCACTCCCACCCCTCCCTTCAAATCCAGCCCTTCCCATCCCAGCCCCGCCCGCCCTTCACATCCCAGCCCAGCCCCTTTACATCCCAGCCCCCTTTACATCCCCGCCCAGGGCCCTTTACAAACCCCGCCCTTAACCCAGCCCCCAGGCCAGCCCCTTTACATCCCCGCCCAGCCCTTCACATCCCCGCTCATCCCCGCCCTTCACATCCCAGCCCTTTTGAAACCCCGCCCCCGAGATTTGGGCACTTTAAAACAAAACGGTTCCCCAGGGTCACGGTCACTTTTAAAACAAGAGGGGGGGGCTCCCGTCAGTGTGCAGGAGGTTTTGGGGTCGGACAGTCAAAACCCCCTAGCCCCGGGTTTCCTCCGTGACCGCCACAGCGCCGTTGCCGCGCCCCCAAAGGGAGAAAAGAAAAACCCAAATCAGGACCCTTAAGCAAAGGTACCTCACTCAGGGGCAGGGCAGGCGCCAGGCTCAGTCTCCACTCCAGACTGAGGAACTGACGTAGCTGCGCGGCGCCTGTGGTCAGGGGCACCACAGCCGCCGGCGCCGCGCAGCAGCGGGGGGGCCTGGGAGGGCAGGGGACAGGGTGGGCCGCTCAAGCAGCAGACACTGAGCTGTGCTGCTGCAGGCGCAGCCGCGGCGCACGGCAAGGAGTGGACCATAATAAATAAACACACACTGACTGACTGTGACTGTACGTGTGGCGCAGTGCCCCCCACGTGACAGGCGGAGGTAGCGCCCTAGGCTATCGCCTACCTCCGCCTACAAGTTGTCCTGGCCCTGCTCCTGCTCCTCGCTACTCATGGCGCCAGCAGTCGTTCAATGAGGCGATTGCAAAGAGACAACAGTATGCGTCCAACCATCCTAAGGTGCAGAAGCTTACCGTGCTCCTGTCCAAGTTGTTGGTACTGCAGTTCCTCCCTTTCCAAATGGTGGACTCTGCACCATTCAAAGAATTAATGGCCTGTGCCGAGCCGAGGTGGAGAGTTCCAAGCAGTAATTTCGTTTCCAAGAAGGCAGTACCTGCCCTTCACAAATACGTAGAACAGAAGGTGGGCCAGTCCTTGAGCTTATCGGTTTGTTCCAAGGTGCACGGCAGCGCGGATGTGTGGAGCTGTAACTACGGTCAGGGGCAGTACATGTCCTTTACGGACCACTGGGTGAATGTGCTTCCTGCCACTGCCTCCTTCTCCTTCACCACCACCACCACCACCATCTCAGCCTGCACAACTGCTGCTCCATCATACCACATGTGTAGGGCACAGCGGTGTCAAGCAGTTCTACACGTGGCTTGCCTCTGCGAGCGAAGTCACACAGGGGAGGAACTGCTTCGTGTCATGCATCAAGAAATCTGTGTGTGGCTTTCCCCGCGTCAACTGCAAATCGGAATCATGGTGACAGACAATAGGAGGAACATTGTGTCCGCGATGGACCGAGGAGGGATGGTCCATGCCCCCTGCATGGCGCACATGTTCAATCTGGTTGTGAAAAGGTTCCTGAAGTCTTCCACCGATCTTCAGAAGATTCTGAAAATGGCCAGGAAACTGTGCATGCACTTCATCCATTCCTAAAAAGACAGGCACACCCTCCTCGAGTTGCAGCGGCAGAACGACCTCCCCCAACACACGCTGATATGCGATGTTTCCACCCGTTGGAATTCCAGCCTGCACATGTTGGACCGACTGTATGAACAGAGAAAGGCCATTAACGATTTTTTGATGATCCAGGCAGACAGGGGTACTCCCCTGTGAAACCTTGATGTCAGCCAGTCGCAGCTCATGCGTGACACCTGCCGTTTGCTGAGGCCATTTGAGGAGGCCACGTTATTTCTCACCAGGACTACGGGATGAATAACGTCATTCCACTGCTTCATGTCCTGGAAGTCTAAAAAAAATCTGTCTGGCAGGGGACTGGAGACGTGAGAGAATTCGTCCCACATGAGTCGGTGGGACTGAATTGGGGAGGAGGAGGAATGGAACACAAGCATTGTTGGTGAAAGGGAGTAGTTTTTCTACCCGGTGAGGGGAGCGGAGGAGCAGGAGCGTGGAGGAGTGATGGAGATGAGGAAGATGAGGCAGATGCCCGCAAGCACTGTGGGAGTATATAGTGCAGATGGGGCAGGGAGTCCCTCAGAGTCATGAAGATGGCCCGCGCATGTGATTTGCTGGCGAGTGACAGCCGAATAGTCACCATCGGCAGAGGGATGACTTTGGCTCCACCCATTGGACCCTCGTATGGTCCAAAATGGGAGCCTCTTTTCCCAGCTGCTGAGAGGGAAGACAAACTCAAATACTATAGAGAAATCCTCCGTATTCAGTTGGCCGCTGCCTATGTGCGGCATCATCCATCCTCTGACAGGTCTAACCAGGGAGGTTCCTCAGCACTCACGTACCACTGCCGCGGCTGCTATGGAAAGGTGGGGGGGTAGGAGCAGTACCAGCTCCATCAGCAGCAACCTAAGTCTGGAGTCGCTGATGAGTAACTTCCTTCACCCGCCTAGTGAGGAGGGCACTTGCCAGCAGCAGCAGGACTTGAGCAGACCCTGAACCAACAGGTGGTGGCCTACTTAGACAGTACTCTGCCACCCCATTTAGAAGATCTGCGGACTACTGGGCAGCCAAACTGGATGTGTGGCCGCAACTTGCCGAGTTTGCAGTGGAGAAGCTGTCCTGCCCGGCCAGTAGTGTGGCATCAGAGCGGGTATTCAGTGCAGCGGCGGCCATCGTTACCCCAAGGAGAACCCGCTTGTCCACCGGAAATGTGGAACAACTGACCTTTGTCAAGATAAATCAGGCGTGGATCGGCCAGGATTTCCACACACCAATGCCTTAGGCATCAGATTACATCAGCCATGGCGCCTCACCAAAACTTTGAGAAATAAGTCTGGGTTAAAACTACCTGCCTCAGCCACTATTCTGATGCTGCCACCCGCCTGATGCCACATATCTGCTGCCAGTTTCTCCATCTGCCTACCACCATCTTTACCAGGGACTGGTATTGCCACCCACCTCCACACTGTCATTGTGCCACTCTATGACCTCATGCTGCTGCTGTTGCTGGTGCCGTGACCTCCGCACTGTGTCATTGTGCCACTCTCTGACCTCATGCTGTTGCTGCTGCCGTCACCTCCACACTCTGTCATTGTGCCCCTATGTGGCCTACTCCTGTTGGTGCCACCTCCACACTCTGTCATTGTGCCACTGTCTGACCTTATGCTGTTGCTGTGGCAGCTGTCGTGACCTACACACTCTGTCATTGTGCCCCTCTGTGGCCTACTCCTGTTGGTGCCACCTCCACACTCTGTCATTGTGCCACTCTCTGACCACATGCTGCTGCTGATGCTCCTGCCATCACCTCCACACTCTGTCATTGTGCCACTCTGTGGCCTACTTCTGTTTTTGCCACCTCTAGAATGTCATTGTGCAACTCTCCGACCTCATGCTGTTGCTCCTGCACTCACCTCCACACTTGGTCATTGTGCCACTCTGTGGCCTACTCCTGTTTTTGCCACCTCCAGAATTTGTCATTGTGCCACTGTCTGACCTCATGTTGCTGCTGCGGCTGCTGCCGTGAGCTCCAAACTCTGTCATTGTGCAACTCTGTGGCCTACTCCTGTTTTTTCCCCCTCACGAATGTGTCATTGTGCCACTCTCTGACCTCATGCTGCTGCTGTTGGAGACATCATCTCCACACTGTGTCATTGTGCCACTTTGTGGGCTCCTGATGTTGCTGCCACCTCCAGAATTTGTCATTGTGCCACTCTGTGGCCTACTCATGCTGCTGCCAAGTGACCACTGTCTCACTGGAGCACCCTGTGGTTTCCTAATGCTGTTTTCACCCTCACCACTCTATGACATTGCCACTATGTTTGGTTTTCTCCTTCTTTTCACCTGTCAGAAGGAATGGGAAGGATCAGGATTGTCTAGCCAAAAGCAGGAGTGGACACAGAACACAGAAGACATGCAAATATCACATTTACTGGTCATCTTTGTCTTGGATCAACTCCTGTTTGTTTTTGATCTTAGCAATACTGATGGATTATTGACCGATTGAAAGCGGACACTGACGGATGAAAGGAAGGGCAAAATGATCAGAGACGTCAACGCAAATTTAATGCCGACACCCTCTCCAGTCATTCGGGGAGGGGGAGGGGGGCCTCTACATGTATCAGCGTTTAACAGAACAGGTTCTGTCATATTCTGTGACGGTTTAAAGCTCTGACCTCATGGAGTGACCCCTGCTGTGATGTCCCCTTACTGCGCTAAGATCTGTGCTGGCTCCAGTAACCTACTACTGTGTTCTTTGACGCTATCGTAGGATCTTAGCCCTAAGCTTGTTTTTTTTCCAGCTGGCGCTGCCATGACTTTATCGGGCTGCATTCCCACTTCAGTTTTGTGGTCAGTTTTGCCCCCGTCAGTGCCCAGGGAATTCTAGAGTGAAGCGAGTCTCATAGCGGTGGCAGTCATGTGCGTGTCATACTAAAACACAACATTGTATGAAGACCAAACCAAGCTCCCTCTGCATATTTAAGCATGGCACGGTGTTCTACAGCACACTACCGGCTCTGTGCAGCCAGGAAATAGCTGTTTTTAACGCAATTCGTCCCAAAGTAATTCGGAACGAAACGGATTTTGACGGAAAATTCGGCTAAGTCGGCGAACCGAATTTTGGCAAAATTCGCCCATCTCTAATACGAATGCTATAAAATATTAAAATATAAAAATAGGAAATCCCTACAACACATTTCATAAATCTGTTGATTCCTCAGATAGGTGCAAGCAAACTTTAAACACCTAGAATAACACGGACGAATAGGGAACAGCAAAAAGAAGATAACAGAGCCTATGCATTTGCACAGATGGATCAGATTTACATTAACATAGACTTGTTTAACTGCGCATTAATGCTTTAAAGTGATATTCTCATCACAAGAAGTACGAATGGAAGGGCCAATTACTATAAAGCAATCAATTTTCAAAAATCATGTTATTAAGAAATATGTATGCTTTATCTAATACAGGCCTTTTGTGCACCTTTAACTTGCTCTCTTGTCTCCTTGGTTACCGACCACCACTGGTGGCCGGTAATACAGTGTTATTATGATATTGCTTATGTCCAGAATAGCTGATATGCGTATTTTTGCTCATGTGTACTTCTCCTCTCACTTCCCAGCCTGGCCAGGCCACAGGAACGTATTCTCAGACATGCGCTTAAATGCACTTTTCCAAAGATCTGACCATAAAGGACGTCATAATGACGACTCAATGGCCCGGTAACCAATGAATGCAGAGACCCGTGCAACGACCAGTACAATCTAAAACTGTTCAGCAGCAAGTTTGAGGAGAAAGGAAATTAATTGATAATGTATTGCTATTTGAAAGTGATGATAATTTATGTGCTTCAACTAAAGTAATGTTTGTAGTGAAAATAAACCTCTAGCCAGTACTTTATTCATACATACATTTCTATAGTTTTTTGTTTCTTTCTTTTATTTCCCCATTCTCTTGAACAAGATGAAAAGAATATATACCAGATACTAATCAATTCCTGAGACTCACACATAGCTTTCTACTTTTATGACATTTCTGTAAGAAAACTAATATCATAGGCCAATTCTTGACATGACAAAAGTGGGAACATAAATGTCGATTGCCAGAGATCACGTGAGTCCCTTTTATGACTGAAATATATGTTTTTTTTAATTCATTTGTAGACTAATATATTTGCATTGGTTGAGTCCTGATACATGCATGTGTCTTAGGTTCCTCTTTATGACTATGGTTGTTTTGATTCTTCTGATTTTCTCGTTTGGTACCATTTGATTATTTCTGTATTATTTTTATTATATCTGAAATGACTTGTGAATAAAATTTAAGTTAAAGCAATATTCAAGTGACTTCTTTCTATCTACATAGACCAGTTTAACTGTACAGTAATGCTCTAAGTGCCAACTACTAAAGATGAGCACTATTACCAGCTCAACATAGTACTTTGTTCATATGTACTTCACAAGAGTGCTGTTTCTTTCTCTTTTTTTTTTTCCTTCTCTATGATGAAGATGATACATACCACAAACTAAATAGTTACTATAACTCACTCATGGCTACTTTTACAACATTTCTGTAAATAAACTAATATTGTAGGCCAACTTTTGATCTCACTAAGAGGGGACCATAAAGCTTCAGCATTGTCAACAGGTGTTGCTGAACTACAAATCTCAGAAAACCCTATAATTCATTTGCTAGCTTATGTAAGCATTTAAAGCTGACAAGCATTGGAAACTTTTACATATTTACGTCTCTGGAATTGTACTTATGTTAATAGGCTTGGCTTAGCATTACACAGTAAAAGATTTGCATATTCAGTTAAATTCCTTGCAATGTAATATAAATGGCTGTAATCTGAGCTTTTGTTCCCTGTATGCACTGACTGCATCAAAGCACACTGGAATCTGTTATGCCTTTGTGTTCTAGCTTTCAGGTTATGGTTGATTTGCATGCATTCTCTTTTTTCTACATAAAAAGGGTAGATCTACATATTCAGTTATATTACGCTTATGGAAATTAACAAAACACTTATTATGGATTCACTTGATGTGGTATTTGTACAGTTTAAACTATGCACATATTAATATTATTCAAGATGGATGCAGAAATAGAAAAGAAAAAAACATGGAATTTTCATTAAATTCTGCAGGTGTTCAATTCATTATTACTAGTGTTGAGCGATTACGTTGGCCATCGACATCGGTCGATGGCTGATAGTCGACCATCATCGACAAGATATTCGACAAGATAATGGTAGATTATGATCAATGAACATTAAAGTCTATGGGAGAGCAACAACACCTTCATTCTTACACCCAAACAGGGCTGGAGAAGCTGGAATTAAAATCCACAACAGTCAAATGGATATGTGCTACATCTTAGGCAACACACTTAGGTTATAAAAGCCACAGAAAAAAATCACAGACCATTCACTATCCCTGTCTTGTACCACAGCATGACCCTTAAACCTGCATCACCCACAAATTAAAAAGTGCCAGAAGGCAGTATGATTTGAACCATCATTTTACTTGAACTGGACATTGAATATCCCTGTCCGTGGCCACAGCATGAGCCCCAAACCTACATGACCCCCAGATAAAAAAGTGCCGGAAAAAGGAGTCTTTCAACCACCATTTTAGTTTCACTGTACATTGACTATACCTGTCCTGGGCCACAGCATGAGCCCCAAACCTGCATGACCCCCACATTTATAAAGTGCCGGAAAAAGGAGTCTTTCCACCACCATTGTAGGTTCTCTGGACATTGACTATACCTGTCCTGGGCCACAGCATGAGCCCCAAACCTGCATGACCCGAGATTAAAAAGTGCCGGAAGAAGGAGTCTTTCAATCACCATTTTAGTTTCACTGGACATATACTATCCCTGTCCTGGGTAGCGCTTGCCCCTCCGTATGAGTGCGGACCAATTGAGCTTCACTTGGAAATACAGGTGGTTAACGCTCCTGTTCCACCCAGGTGCCCTTTTTCTTGGCATTCTTTTTCTCATTTTACTCAACGTGCTGGAGGAAATTGTCTCTGCACTTTGTTCTCTGTCCGTGCTCCATACTCCATGTCCTCTGAATAACCTACATCTGTTCAAGTTTTCCTGTACCTCCCTTGTACAATTCAGAGGGATTTTTTAACCAGCTATTTTGTACATGCAAGTTTTTTTAGTAGTTTAATTCTAAAAAAAACACATTTTTTTAAAAAAAAAATGGAATCCCCCATGTCCCGTTTCCTTTTTTTTAATGTATTAAAAGGGTTGTTCTTACAGGGGTTTATGCTATGTTAAAGTCTTGCAAAAAAATTTTTTGCAAATGGGTCCCCTTA
>JAODAL010064647.1:0-18618 GCA_025379985.1 Phyllomedusa bahiana
TCCCTCCATGTTGTAGTTCACACAGCGGATTTCAGCAGGACGCTCCTTGTGTTCTCCTCGTTGGGTTCTCGTGTTTTCCGCCGGTCCCTCCATGTTGTAGATCACACAGCGGATTTCAGCAGGACGCTCCTTGTGTTCTCCTCGTTGGGTTCTCGTGTTTTCCGCCGGTCCCTCCATGTTGTAGTTCACACAGCGGATTTCAGCAGGACGCTCCTTGTGTTCTCCTCGTTGGGTTCTCGTGTTTTCCGCCAGCCGGTCCCTCCATGTTGTAGGTCACACAGCGCGGGTTGTTTTGGGCCGATCCTCATGGGTTTCTGCTCCAGCCCTAGAGCCGCTGGTTACTCCAGTGAAATGCAACCTCTGTTAAGGAAAAATTCTTAGTGGAAAGAGGTTTTCTGCTGAGGATTAGACGTTGAATTTTTCTGATAGGAAAAGAGCAAGATGTGACCCAACAATCGGTGTCTGGACTGAGGTGTCCACCGGTCACACCGCCCCGTCCCTCCGTGACGGAAATCACCATTCACGCCGCCCGCCGAGCATGACCTGCATCAATGGCTGAGGATCTGCCTGCAGTGGTGGGACTGTGACCCCGGGCTTCCTGTCTAGGCTGGGGGTCAGCTGCAGATCCTTGTAGGTCATTGTATGGGGATGGCAGCGTGTATATCAGGGTATGTTATGTATACTCATCAGCGGGTGCAGGGTGCTGGCAGTCCAGGGTGTCACATCCTCAGGCCGTGCAGCCTCTTCTGGCATCCGGGGCTGTGTCCCTGACGTCCTGTTGCTGGAGATGATTTCCTGGGAGACTGATCGTGTAATCATTATGAGCAATGCAATTTCTAGAACTTTCCATTGAAGGGCGCGGATGGCACCTTTAGAATCGGGCACTGATGGCACCTTTAGAATCGGGCGCTGATGGCACCTTTAGAATCGGGCGCTGCTCCTCCCAGGCGGCCTCCATGTGTCCTATAACCTTCCGCTCCACTGATAGAGAGTCCCGGGTGGGCGGCTTTGTTGGGCATTTACCCCTCTTCCTCAGTGATGTGGCCCTTTAGGACCTAACACATTAGGGCCACATCCTGGAGAGCAGATATGGGTGGGACGAGGAAGGTTCTAGTCTTCTGCCTCCTTCACCACCTCCAGGGGTGCGCAGCCGCAGATCTTCAGGGATCAGCCTGGGAAGTAAAACTGATTTTTGTTTTATTTTAGATCCTGGCTCTGCTGAGCGCCCAGGGCAGAAGAGGAAGTGTCCGAGCCCCCAACAGTCATCCAACGGGCACTCCCCGCAGGATGCCTCCAGCAGCCCGAGTAAGAAGAAGAAGAAGCCCGGCATGCTAAACAGTCACAACAAAGACCAGGTATGGAGCCTCCTTGTATCGGTGACACCCACAGCCGCGGGGGCCAGCTCTGCGCCGCTCAGTGCTTCTATCTCACATGCAGCCATTAGGTAGACACATGTCTGTGCGTCCTGCCTGCTGTCCTGGAGGGATAACAGCCAGGCCCCGGATCACTGTGCCTCATGCCATGGACGTTCTCAGGTCCCGTATCGATGCCATGTGGGATTGGCCATGTGCACCCCATGTAGACTGTGTATGGCCGTCCATGGTCATCTCCGTCAGCCTGTAGTGACAGCAGTGGATTCCCATCATCCTCTATGGTTATCCAGCCATGTCCTGCCCCATGTAGACTGTGTATGGCCGTCCATGGTCATCTCCTTCAGACTGTAGTGACAGCATTGGACTCCCATCATCCTCTATGAACATCCAGCCATGTCCTGCCCCATGTAGACTGTGTATGGCCGTCCATGGTCATCCCCATCAGACAGTAGGGGACAGCAGTGGACTCCCATCATCCTCTATGAACATCCAGCCATGTGCCCCCCAAATGTAGACTGTGTATGGCCGTCCATGGTCATCCCCATCAGACAGTAGTGACAGCAATGGACTCCCATCATCCTCTATGAACATCCAGCCATGTCCTGCCCCATGTAGACTGTGTATGGCCGTCCATGGTCATCCCCATCAGACAGTAGTGACAGCAGTGGACTCCCATCATCCTCTATGAACATCCAGCCATGTGCTGCCCCATGTAGACTGTGTATGGCCGTCCATGGTCATCCCCATCAGACAGTAGTGACAGCAATGGACTCCCATCATCCTCTATGAACATCCAGCCATGTCCTGCCCCATGTAGACTGTGTATGGCCGTCCATGGTCATCACCGTCAGACAGTAGTGACAGCAGTGGACTCCCATCATCCTCTATGAACATCCAGCCATGTGCACCCCATGTAGACTGTGTATGGCCGTCCATGGTCATCTCCGTCAGCCTGTAGTGACAGCAGTGGATTCCCATCATCCTCTATGGTCATCCAGCCATGTGCAGCCCCATGTAGACTGTGTATGGCCGTCCATGGTCATCCCCATCAGACAGTAGTGACAGCACTGGTCTCCCATCATCCTCTATGAACATCCAGCCATGTCCTGCCCCATGTAGACTGTGTATGGCCGTCCATGGTCATCTCCGTCAGCCAGTAGTGACAGCAGTGGACTCCCATCATCCTCTATGTTCATCCAGCCATGTCCTGCCCCATGTAGACTGTGTATGGCCGTCCATGGTCATCCCCATCAGACAGTAGTGACAGCAGTGGACTCCCATCATCCTCTATGAACATCCAGCCATGTGCACCCCATGTAGACTGTGTATGGCCGTCCATGGTCATCTCCGTCAGCCAGTAGTGACAGCAATGGACTCCCATCATCCTCTATGGTCATCCAGCCATGTCCTGCCCCATGTAGACTGTGTATGGCCGTCCATGGTCATCCCAGTCAGACAGTAGTGACAGCAGTGGAATCCCATCATCCTCTATGGTAATCCAGCCAATGATCCTGCCCCATGTAGACTGTGTATGGCGTCGCATTGTCACTCCGTCAGCCTGTAGTGACAGCAGTGGATTCCCATACACCTCACTATTGCACATCCAGCCATGTCCTGCCCATGTAGACTGTGTATGGCCGTCCAATGGTATCCCCATCAGACAGTAGTGACAGCAGTGACTCCCATCATCCTCTATGAACACCCAGCCATGTGCACCCGATGTAGACTGTGTATGCCGTTCCATGGTCATCTCCGTCAGCCTGTAGTGACAGCAATGGACTCCCATCATCCTCTAGGTCATCCAGCCATGTCCTGCCCCATGTAGACTGTGTATGGCCGTCCATGGTCATCACTGTCAGACAGTAGTGACAGCAGTGGATTCCCATCATCCTCTATGAACATCAAGCCATGTCCTGCCCCATGTAGACTGTGTATGGCCGTCCATGGTCATCCCGGTCAGGCAGTAGTGACAGCAGTGGTTTCCCATCATCCTCTATGGTTATCCAGCCATGTCCTGCCCCATGTAGACTGTGTATGGCCGTCCATGGTCATCTCCGTCAGCCAGTAGTGACAGCAGTGGACTCCCATCATCCTCTATGGTTATCCAGCCATGTGCTGCCCCATGTAGACTGTGTATGGCCGTCCATGGTAATCCCCATCAGCCTGTAGTGACAGCAATGGACTCCCATCATCCTCTATGGTAATCCAGCCATGTCCTGCCCCATGTAGACTGTGTATGGCCGTCCATGGTCATCTCCGTCAGCCTGTAGTGACAGCAATGGACTCCCATCATCCTCTATGAACATCCAGCCATGTCCTGCCCCATGTAGACTGTGTATGGCCGTCCATGGTTATCCCTGTCAGACAGTAGTGACAGCAGTGGATTCCCATCATCTTCTATGGTTATCCAGCCATGTTCTGCCCCATGTAGACTGTGTATGGCCGTCCATGGTTATCCCTGTCAGACAGTAGTGACAGCAGTGGATTCCCATCATCTTCTATGGTTATCCAGCCATGTTCTGCCCCATGTAGACTGTGTATGGCCGTCCATGGTCATCCCCATCAGCCGGTAGTGACAGCAATGGACTCCCATCATCCTCTATGGTTATCCAGCCATGTCCTGCCCCATGTAGACTGTGTATGGCCGTCCATGGTCATCCCCATCAGCCTGTAGTGACAGCAGTGGACTCCCATCATCCTCTATGGTCATCCAGCCATGTCCTGCCCCATGTAGACTGTGTATGGCCGTCCATGGTCATCTCCGTCAGCCTGTAGTGACAGCAGTGGATTCCCATCATCTTCTATGGTTATCCAGCCATGTTCTGCCCCATGTAGACTGTGTATGGCCGTCCATGGTAATCCCCATCAGCCTGTAGTGACAGCAGTGGACTCCCATCATCCTCTATGGTCATCCAGCCATGTCCTGCCCCATGTAGACTGTGTATGGCCGTCCATGGTCATCTCCGTCAGCCAGTAGCTTAGTCAGAGGCCAGTGGTCACATTGCTCTTGTACTGCGCTGGGCTTGTGTCGGGGGTCGGCTCCCCGTGTGCCCCCAAACATTCCCGCTCTATAAGGATTTCCTTGCCTCCCCTGTAGTCTCTGCCGCCTACAGACACAACGGCTTCCATTTTCCACTGGACATCTCTGATCCGTGTGCACCCGAGCGGGAGTTGATTCATCCCTCATACATCCCATTGTCGCTGACAGGATCGCACAGACCGTCCACATGACCTGTGACAATGGCTGCACTGAGAGGAGCGTCCGGGGCCCCGTGTGTCCTGTGTCCCCGCACATGAGCCCTTGTAGAGATGGGGGGACTGGTTTCTGGGTGTTTTGCTTTTTCACATGATGTATTTGCTCTGCACACTGCCTGACTGAGATGCCACAAGCTCCTCTGAGCACCACCCCAAAATCCTGTCGCCCCACTCCTCCCCCTCCAAAGGGAAAAACCAAATTCTATAAAGTTCTGAACTTTTGTGTTCCACCGTTTCCTGGTTGTGTACCAGCCAATATGGCAGCTTCACTGTGACCTGTTGCCTACTAGTATGTTGTGCAATCTGCAGTGAGCGCCGCCATTGTCTGCTGGACAGCAGTGGAGGAAGGTGTAGGCGACCCCCTCTACTTCTGTCTGCCTGACGGAGGTGGTGGTGGCACACGAGCACGACCACATGAAGCGTTCATTTTAGTCTTATTTTTCGTTTTGCATTTTACTATTGCTTGTCATTCTGCTGCTGACGAACTATGAGGAGTCACCGCTTTACATTACACTCCCATACAGCCATCCCCATCATGAGCAGCTGCACTGCACAGCTAGTGCCCTCCTAAACGTCTGTACTGCACAGCTAGTGCCCTCCTAAACCTCTGTACTGCACAGCTAGTGCCCTCCTAAACCTCTGTACTGCACAGCTAGTGCCCTCCTAAACCTCTGTACTGCACAGCTAGTGCCCTCCTAAACCTCTGTACTGCACAGCTAGTGCCCTCATAAACCTCTGTACTGCACAGCTAGTGCCCTCCTAAACCTCTGTACTGCACAGCTAGTGCCCTCCTAAACCTCTGTACTGCACAGCTAGTGCCCTTCTAAACCTCTGTACTGCACAGCTAGTGCCCTTCTAAACCTCTGTACTGCACAGCTAGTGCCCTTCTAAACCTCTGTACTGCACAGCTAGTGCCCTACTAAACCTCTGTACTGCACAGATAGTGCCCTCCTAAACCTCTGTACTGCACAGCTAGTGCCCTCATAAACCTCTGTACGGCACAGCTAGGGCCCTCCTAAACCTCGGTACTGCACAGCTAGTGCCCTCCTAAACCTCTTTACTGCACAGCTAGTGCCCTCCTAACCCGCCGTACTGCACAGCTAGGGCGCTCCTTAACCTCGGTACTGCACAGCTACTGCCCTCCTAAACCTCTTTATTCTGCAGCTAGTGCCCTCCTAAACCTCTGTAAACCTCTGTACTGCACAGCTAGTGCCCTCCTTAACCTCTCTACTGCACAGCTAGTGCCCTCGTAACCACTCTACTGCGCAGCTAGTGCCCTCGTAACCTCTGTACTGCGCAGCTAGTGCTCTCCTTAACCTCTGTACTGCGCAGCTAGTGCGCTCCTTAACCTCTGTACTGCACAGCTACTGCCCTCCTAAACCTCTTTACTGTGCAGCTTGTGCCCTCCTAAACCTCTGTACTGCACAGCAAGTGCCCTCCTAAATCTCTGTACTGCACAGCTAGTGCCTTCCTAAATCTCTGTACTGCACAGCTAGTGCCTTCCTAAATCTCTGTACTGCACAGCTAGTGCCTTCCTAAATCTCTGTACTGCACAGCTAGTGCCTTCCTAAATCTCTGTACTGCACAGCCAGTGCCCTCCTAAACCTCTTTACTGTGCAGCCTGTGCTCTCCTAAATCTCTGTAATGCGCAGCCTGTGCTCTCCTAAACCTCTTTACTGAGCAGCTAGTGCCCTCCTAAACCTCCGTACTGCGCAGCTAGTGCCCTCCTAAACCTCCGTACTGCGCAGCTAGTGCCCTCCTAAACATCTCTGCTGCGCAGCCAGTGCCCTCCTAAACCTCTGTACTGCGCAGCTAGTGCTCTCCTTAACCTCCGTACTGTACAGCTAGTGCGCTCCTTAACCTCTGTACTGCACAGCTAGTGCCCTCCTAAACCTCTTTACTGCACAGCTAGTGCCCTCCTAAACCTCTTTACTGCACAGCTAGTGCCCTCCTAAACCTCTTTACTGCACAGCTAGTGCACTCCTAAACCTCCGTACTGTACAGCTAGTGCCCTCCTAAACCTCTTTACTGCACAGCTAGTGCCCTCCTAAACCTCTTTACTGCACAGCTAGTGCCCTCCTAAACCTCTTTACTGCACAGCTAGTGCCCTCCTAAACCTCTTTACTGCACAGCTAGTGCTCTCCTAAACCTCTTTACTGCACAGCTAGTGCCCTCCTAAACCTCTTTAATGAGCAGCTAGTGCCCTCCTAAACCTCCGTAAACCTCTGTACTGCGCAGCTAGTGCCTTCCTAAATTTCTGTACTGCACAGCTAGTGCCCTCCTTAACCTCTTTACTGTGCAGCCTGTGCTCTCCTAAACCTCTGTAGCAGCTAGTGCCCTCCTAAACCTCTGTACTGCACAGCTAGTGCCCTCCTAAACCTCTGTACTGCACAGCTAGTGCGCTCCTTAACCTCTGTACTGCACAGCTAGTGCCCTCCTAAACCTCTTTACTGCACAGCTAGTGCCCTCCTAAACCTCCGTACTGCACAGCTAGTGCGCTCCGAAACCGCTGTACTGCACAGCTACTGCCCTCCTAAACCTCTTATTATGCAGCTAGTGCACTCCTAAACCTCTGTAAACCTCTGTACTGCACAGCTAGTGCCCTCCTTAACCTCTCTACTGCACAGCTAGTGCCCTCGTAACCTCTCTACTGCACAGCTAGTGCCCTCGTAACCTCTCTACTGCGCAGCTAGTGCTCTCCTTAACCTCTGTACTGCACAGCTAGTGCCCTCGTAACCTATCTACTGCGCAGCTAGTGCCCTCGTAACCTCTGTACTGCGCAGCTAGTGCTCTCCGTAACCTCTGTACTGCGCAGCTAGTGCTCTCCTTAACCTCTGTACTGCACAGCACTGGCCCTCCTAAACCTCTTTACTGTGCAGCTTGTGCCCTCCTAAACCTCTGTACTACACAGCAAGTGCCCTCCTAAATCTCTGTACTGCACAGCTAGTGCCTTCCTAAATCTCTGTACTGCACAGCTAGTGCCTTCCTAAATCTCTGTACTCACAGCTAGTGCCCTCCTAAACCTCTTTACTGTGCAGCCTGTGCTCTCCTAAATCTCTGTAATGCGCAGCCTGTGCTCTCCTAAACCTCTTTACTGCGCAGCTAGTGCCCTCCTAAACCTCATTACTGCACAGCTAGTGCCCTCCTAAACCTCCGTACTGCACAGCTAGTGCCCTCCTAAACCTGTTTACTGCGCAGCTAGTGCCCTCCTAAACCTCCGTACTGCACAGCTAGTGCCCTCCTAAACCTCTTTACTGCGCAGCTAGTGCGCTCCTTAACCTCTGTACTGCACAGCTAGTGCCCTCCTAAACCTCTTTACTGCCCAGCTAGTGCCCTCCTAAACCTCCGTACTGTACAGCTAGTGCGCTCCTTGACCTCTGTACTGCACAGCTAGTGCTCTTCTAAACCTCTGTACTGCGCAGCTAGTGCCTCCTATAACCTCTGTATGCACAGCTAGTGCCCTCCTAAACCTCTGTACTGCGCAGCCAGTGCCCTCCTAAACCTCTGTACTGCACAGCGAGTGCCTCCTAAACCTCTTTACTGCACAGCTAGTGCCCTCCTAAACCTCGTACTGCGCAGCCTGTGCTCTCCTAAACCTCTGTACTGCGCAGCCTGTGCTCTCCTAAACCTCTGTACTGCACAGCTAGTGCACTCCTAAACCTCTGTCCTTCTCAGCCTGTGCCCTCCTAAACCTCTGTACTGCGCAGCCTGTGCCCTCCTAAACCTCTGTACTGCGCAGCCTGTGCTCTCCTAAACCTCTGTACTGCACAGCTAGTGCCCTCCAAAACCTCTGTGCTGCGCAGCGAGTGCGCTCGTAAGCCTCTGTACTGCGCAGCCAGTGCTCTCCTAAACCTCTGTACTGCAGCAGCTAGTGCCCTCCTTAAACCTCGTACTGCACAGCTAGTGCCCTCCTAAACACTCTGTACTGCGCAGCTGTGCCTCCTAAATCTTTGTACTGCCAGCCAGTGCCCTCCTAGAACTCTGTACTGCCAGCCAGTGCTCTCCTAACCTCTGCGTTGTACTGCACAGCTGGCCTCCTAAACCCTGTTATGACAGCCTGTGCTCTCCTAACCTCTGTACTGCGAGTAGTTCCTACCTGTAGTGCCCTGTCCTCCTTAAGCTCTGTACTTGCACAGCAGTGCCCTCCTAAACCTCTGTTACGTGCACAGCTAGTGCCTCCTAAACCTCTGTACTCGTCAGCAGTGTCTTCAATCTAGTCTGCACGCTCCTCCTACTCTGTAGTGCAGCCGTGCCTCTACTTGTATGCGCAGCGTCCTCTCGTAAACACTGTACATGCGCACCTGTGCTCTCTAACCTCTGTACTGCACAGCAGTGCCTCTAAACCACTGTAACTGCACTAGTGCCTCCTAAACCGTTTACTGCGCAGTGCCCTAGTGCCCTCCTAAACCTCTCGTTACTGTACAGCTAGTGCCTCCTAAACCTCCGTACTGCCGCAGCAGTGCTACTCCTGAAAGTGCCCCTCTCGTTACTGCACAGTAGTGCCCCTCCTAAACCTCGTACTGCACAGCTAGTGCGCTCCTAGACTCTCCTGTACTGCACAGTAGTGCTCTCCTAAACCTCGTACTGCAGCTAGTGCTCTTAAGCTCGTACGCCCGCAGGCCTCTAACTCTCTGTTGCGCAGGCATGTGCCCTCCGAACCTCTGTACTGCGCAGTGTCTCTCCTAAACCCTCTGTACTCACAGTCATGTGCCCTGCCTTAGCATACATGTATGCCAGCTGTTGCTCGTCCTGAACTTGTACTAGTCCAGCCTGTCTCTCATCTCTGATGTACAGTCTAGTCGCCCTCGCGTCCGCTGTTCAGCAGGTACCATTGTCTGTCCCCGCGTCCTGCTCGTTCAGCAGTGTACATGTCTAGTCGCCCCGCGTCCTGCTCGTTCAGGCTGTACATTGTCTAGTCGCCCGCGTCCTGCTCGTTCAGGCAGTGTACATTGTCTAGTCGCCCCGCGTCCTCTCGTTCAGGCAATGACATTGCTTAGTCGCCCGCGTCCTAGCCTTCCTAGGCAGTGTACATTGTCTAGTCGCCCCGCGTCCTGCTGCTTCAGGCAGTGTCATGTATAGTCGCCCCGCGTACTGCTCGTTCAGGCAGTGTACATTGTATAGTCGCCCCAGCGTCTGCTCGTTCAGGCAGTGTACATTGTATAGTCGCCCGCGTCTGCTCAGTTCAGGCGTGTACATTGTAGTACTGCGCGCCTGTTAGTCGCCCGCGTCCTGCTCGTTCAGGCAGTGTACATTGTATAGTCGCCCCGCGTCCTGCTCGTTCAGGCAGTGTACATTGTATAGTCGCCCCGCGTCCTGCTCGTTCAGGCAGTGTACATTGTATAGTCGCCCCGCGTCCTGCTCGTTCAGGCAGTGTACATTGTATAGTCGCCCGCGTCCTGCTCGTTCAGGCAGTGTACATTGTATAGTCGCCCCGCGTCCTGCTCGTTCAGGCAGTGTACATTGTCTAGTCGCCCCGCGTCCTGCTCGTTCAGGCAGTGTACATTGTTTAGTCGCCCCGCGTCCTGCTCGTTCAGGCAGTGTACATTGTATAGTCGCCCCGCGTCCTGCTCGTTCAGGCAGTGTACATTGTATAGTCGCCCCGTCCTCTCGTTCAGGCAGTGTACATTGTCTAGTCGCCCCGCGTCCTGCTCGTTCAGGCAGTGTACATTGTCTAGTCGCCCCGCGTCCTGCTCGTTCAGGCAGTGTACATTGTCTAGTCGCCCAGCGTCGAGCTCGTTCAGGCAGTGTACTTTGTTTAGTCGCCGCGTCCTGCTCGTTCAGGCAGTGTACATTGTTAGTCGCCCCGCGTCCTGCTCGTTCAGGCAGTGTACATTGTATAGTCGCCCGCGTCCTGCTCGTTCAGCGGTTGCAGTTCGTACACATGTACATGTATAGTCGCCCCGCGTCCTGCTCGTTCAGGCAGTGTACATTGTTAGTCGCCGCGTCCTGCTCGTTCAGGCAGTGTACATTGTTGTCGCCCGCTCCTGCTCGTTCAGGCAGTGTACATTGTATGTCGCCCGCGTCCTGCTCGTTCAGCAGTGTACATTGTATAGTCGCCCCGCGTCCTGCTCGTTCAGGCAGTGTACATTGTTAGTCGCCCCCGTCCTGCTCGTTCAGGCAGTGTACATTGTATAGTCGCCCCGCGTCCTGCTCGTTCAGGCAGTGTACATTGTATAGTCGCCCCGCGTCCTGCTCGTTCAGGCAGTGTACATTGTATAGTCGCCCCGCGTCCTGCTCGTTCAGGCAGTGTACATTGTATAGTCGCCCGCGTCCTTCTCGTTCAGGCAGTGTACATTGTATAGTCGCCCCGCGTCCTGCTCGTTCAGGCAGTGTACATTGTATAGACGCCCCGCGTCCTGGTCGTTCAGGCCGTGTACATTGTATAGTCGCCCGCGTCCTGCTCGTTCAGGCAGTGTACATTGTATTAGTCGCCCCGCGTCCTGCTCGTTCAGGCAGTGTACATTGTATAGTCGCCCGCGTCCTGCTCGTTCAGGCAGTGTTCATTGTTTAGTCTCGCCGCGTCCTGCTCGTTCAGGCAGTGTACATTGTATAGTCGCCCCGCGTCCTGCTCGTTCAGGCAGTGTACATTGTCTAGTCGCCCCGCGTCCTGCTCGTTCAGGCAGTGTACATTGTATAGTCGCCCCGCGTCCTGCTCGTTCAGGCAGTGTACATTGTATAGTCGCCCCGCGTCCTGCTCGTTCAGGCAGTGTACATTGTCTAGTCGCCCCGCGTCCTGCTCGTTCAGGCAGTGTACATTGTATAGTCGCCCCGCGTCCTGCTCGTTCAGGCAGTGTTCATTGTATATTTGCACATTGTATATTTGCTCATTTTTCTTGTGTTGCTTTGCATGCTGCACATTTTGCTTTTTCTCGTGGTTTCTCATACATGTGTTTTGAACCCAATCCTGTCTCTCTTGCCTACATTTCAGTCAGAGCTAAGACATGGTCCATTTTACTATATGAAGCAGCCACTCACCACAGACCCTGTTGATGTTGTACCGCAGGACGGCCGCAATGACTTCTACTGCTGGGTTTGTCACCGGGAAGGTCAAGTCCTTTGCTGTGAGCTCTGCCCCAGAGTTTATCATGCTAAGTGTCTGAAACTGACGGCTGAGCCTGAGGGTGACTGGTTTTGTCCTGAGTGTGAGGTGAGGCTCCACATGTTGCCGATCGGTGGACCCTACATGCCCACGCCACTGTACATATTACATTCTTATACCCCTGGATTATTGTAAGGAGTGCAGGTGTGACCATATGGATTATAATCAGGATTGGATGGTGTCTGGCCAGAGGTGGAGATCTTCTCCGGAGGTTGCATCCTTCCCTCGTAGTGATGGGCTCAGGTCATGGGGTGCAGATCATGGTTTCCTAGTGATGGGATCAGGTCATGGGGTGGCGGTAATGGTTTCGTTGTGATGGGCTCAGGTCATGGGGTGGAGATCATGGTTTCCTAGAGATGGAATCAGGTCATGGGGTGGAGATAATGGTTTCCTAGTGATGGGATCAGGTCATGGGGTGGAGATCGTGGTTTCCTAGTGATGGGATCAGTTCATGGGGTGGAGATCCTGGTTTCCTAGTGAGGGTTCAGGGCTGGGGTGGAGATCATGGTTTCCTCGTGATGGGATCAGGTCATGGGGTGGACATCATGGTTTCTTGGTGATGGGATCAGGTCATGGGGTGGACATCATGGTTTCCTGGTGATGGGATCAGGCCATGGGGTAGAGGACAGTGTTTCCTAGTGATGGGATCAGGCCATGGGGTGGAGATCATGGTTTCCTAGAGATGGGATCAGGTCTGGGGTGGAAATCATGGTTTCCTAGACATGGGATCAGGCCATGGGGTGGGGGACATGGTTTCCTAGTGATGGGATCAGGTCATGGGGTGGAGATAATGGTTTCCTAGTGATGGGATCAGGTCATGGGGTGGGGGACATGGTTTCCTAGTGATGGGATCAGGCCATGGGGTGGGGGACATGGTTTCCTAGTGATGGGATCAGGCCATGGGGTAGAGATCATGGTTTTCCTGTGATGATAGGCAAGGGTAGAGGACATGGTTTCCTAGTGATGGGATCAGGTCAAGGGGGAGGACATGGTTTCCTAGTGATGGGATCAGGTCATGGGGTGCAGATCATGGTTTCCTAGTGATGGGATCAGGTCATGGGGTTGAGATAATGGTTTCCTAGTGATGGGATCAGGTCATGGGGTGGAGATCATGGTTTCCTAGAGATGGAATCAGGTCATGGGGTGGAGATCATGGTTTCCTAGTGATGGGATCTGGTCATGGTGTGGAGAGATTGGTTTCCTAGTGATGGGATCAGGTCATGGGGTGGAGATCCTGGTTTCCTAGTGATGGATCAGGTCTGGGGTGGAGATCATGGTTTCCTAGTGATGGGATCAGGTCATGGGGTGGACATCATGGTTTCTTGGTGATGGGATCAGGTCATGGGGTGGACATCATGGTTTCCTGGTGATGGGATCAGGCCATGGGGTAGAGGACATGGTTTCCTAGTGATGGGATCAGGCCATGGGGTGGAGATCATGGTTTCCTAGAGATGGGATCAGGCCATGGGGTGGGGGACATGGTTTCCTAGTGATGGGATCAGGTCATGGGGTGGAGATCATGGTTTCCTAGTGATGGGATCAGGTCATGGGGTGGAGATCATGGTTTCCTAGTGATGGGATCAGGTCATGGGGTGGAGATAATGGTTTCCTAGTGATGGGATCAGGTCATGGGGTGGGGGACATGGTTTCCTAGTGATGGGATCAGGCCTTGGGGTGGGGATCATAGTTTTCTGGTGATGGGATCAGGCCATGTGGTGCAGATCATGGTTTTCTGGTGATGGGATCAGGCCATGCGGTGGAGATCATGGTTTCCTAGTGATGGGATCAGGCCATGGGGTGGAGATCATGGCTTCCTAGTGATGGGATCAGGTCATGGGGTGGAGATCATGGTTTTCTGGTGATGGGATCAGGCCATGGGGTGGGGATCATAGTTTTCTGGTGATGGGATCAGGCCATGTGGTGCAGATCATGGTTTCCTAGTGATGGGATCAGGCCATGGGGTGGAGATCATGGTTTCCTAGTGATGGGATCAGGCCATGGGGTGAAGGACATGGGTTTTCTAGTGATGGGATTATGCCATAAGGGGGAAATCATGGTTTCCTAGTGATGAGATCATGTCTTGGGTGTAGATAATGGTTTCCTAGTGATGGGATCAGGTCATGGGGTGGAGGACATGGTTTCCTAGAGATGGGATCAGGCCATGGGGTGGAGATCCTGGTTTCCTAGTGATGGGATCAGGTCATGGGGTGGAGGACATGGTTTCCTAGTGATGGGATCAGGCCATGGGGTGGAGATCATGGTTTCCTAGTGATGGGATCAGGCCATGGGGTGGAGATCATGGTTTCCTAGTGATGGGATCAGGCCATGGGGTGGAGGACATGGTTTCCTAGTGATGGGATCAGGTCATGGGGTGGAGGACATGGTTTCCTAGTGATGGGATCAGCTCTGGGGTAGAGAACATGGTTTCCTAGTGATGGCATCAGGTCATAGGGAGGAGGACATGGTTTCCTAGTGATGGGATGAGGTCATGGGGTGGAGATCATGGTTTCCTAGTGATGGGATCAGGCCATGGGGTAGAGGACATGGTTTTCTGGTGATGGGATCAGGCCAAGGGGTAGAGGACATGGTTTCCTAGTGATGGGATCAGGTCATGGGGTGGAGGACATGGTTTCCTAGTGATGGGATCAGGTCATGGGGTGCAGATAATGGATACCTAGTGATGGGATCAGGTCATGGGGTGGTGTTCATGGTTTCCTAGTGATGGGATCAGGTCATGGGGTGGAGATAATGGTTTCCTAGTGATGGGATCAGGCCATGGGGTAGAGATCATGGTTTTCTGGTGATGTGATCAGGCCATGGGGTAGAGGACATGGTTTCCTAGTGATGGGATCATGTAATGGGGTGAGGACAATGGTTTCTAGTGATGGGATCAGGTCTGGGGTAGAGACATGGTTTCCTGTGATGGGATCAGGCATGGGGTGGGACTGTTTCCTAGTGATGGGATCAGGCCATGGGTGGAGACATGGTTTCCTAGTGATGGGATCAGGTCATGGGGTGGGGGACATGGTTTCCTAGTGATGGGATCAGGTCATGGGGTGGGGACATGGTTTCTTAGTGATGGGATCAGGTCTGGGGTGGAGATAATGGTTTCCTAGAGATGGGATCAGGCCATGGGGAGGAGGACATGGTTTCCTAGTGATGGGATCAGGTCATGGGGTGGAGATAATGGTTTCCTAGTGATGGGATCAGGTCATGGGGTGGAGGACATGGTTTCCTAGTGATGGGATCAGGTCATGGGGTGGAGGACATGGTTTCCTAGTGATGGGATCAGGCCATGGGGTGGAGATCATGGTTTCCTAGTGATGGGATCAGGCCATGGGGTGGAGATCATGGTTTCCTAGTGATGGGATCAGGCAATGGGGAGGAGGACATGCTTTCCTAGTGATGGGTTCAGGTCATGGGCTGGAGGACATGGTTTCCTAGTGATGGGATCAGGTCTGGGTGGAGATCATGGTTTCCTAGGATGGGATCAGGCCAGATGGGGGGGTTGGGGGGACATGGTTTCCTAGTGATGGGATCAGGTCATAGGGTGGAGGACATGGTTTCCTAGTGATGGGATCAGGTCATGGGGTGGAGATCATGGTTCCCTAGTGATGGGATCAGGCCATGGGGTGGAGATCATGGTTTCCTAGTGATGGGATCAGGCCATGGGGTTGAGATCAGGGTTTCCTAGTGATGGGATCAGGCATGGGGGAGATCAGGTTCTAGGATGGGATCAGGCATGAAGGGTGGGAGGATAATGGTTTCCTAGTGATGGCATCAGGTCATGGGGAGGAGGACATGGTTTCCTAGTGATGGGATCAGGTCATGGGGTGGAGATCATGGTTTCCTGGTGATGGGATCAGGCCAGGGGTGGAGATCATGGTTTCTGGTGATGGTGATCAGGTCTGGCGGTAGGAGATCATGGTTTCCTAGATGATGGCATCAGGCCATGGGGTGGGGACATGGTTTCCTAGTGATGGATCAGGTCTGGGGTGGAGATAATGGTTTCCTAGAGATGGGATCAGGCCATGGGGTGGGGGACATGGTTTCTTAATAATGGGATCAGGTCATAGGGTGGAGGACATGGTTTCCTAGTGATGGGATCAGGACATGGGGTGGAGATCATGGTTCCCTAGTGATGGGATTAGCCATAGGGGGGAATCATGGTTTCCTAGTGATGGGATCAGGCCATGGGGAGGAGGACATGGTTTCCTAGTGATGGGATCAGGTCATGGGGTGGAGATAATGGTTTCCTAGTGATGGCATCAGGTCATGGGGAGGAGGACATGGTTTCCTAGTGATGGGATCAGGCCATGGGGTAGAGGACATGGTTTTCTAGTGATGGGATCAGGTCATGGTGTGGAAATCATGGTTTCCTTTTGATGGGATCAGGCCATGGGGTGGAGATCATGGTTTCCTAGTGATGGGATCAGGCCATGGGGAGGAGGACATGGTTTCCTAGTGATGGGATCAGGTCATGGGGTGGAGATAATGGTTTCCTAGTGATGGCATCAGGTCATGGGGAGGAGGACATGGTTTCCTAGTGATGGGATCAGGCCATGGGGTAGAGGACATGGTTTACTAGTGATGGGGTCAGGCCATGGGGTTGAGATCATGGTTTCCTAGAGATGGGATCAGGCCATGGGGTGGAGATCATGGTTTCCTAGTGATGGGATCAGGCCATGGGGAGGAGGACATGGTTTCCTAGTGATGGGATCAGGTCATGGGGTGGAGATCATAGTTTCCTGGTGATGGGATCAGGCCATGGGGTGGAGATCATGGTTTCCTGGTGATGGGATCAGGTCTGGGGTAGAGGACATGGTTTCCTAGAGATGGCATCAGGCCATTGGGTAGGGGACATGGTTTCCTAGAGATGGCATCAGGCCATGGGGTGGAGATAATGGTTTCCTAGAGATGGGATCAGGCCATGGGGTGGGGGACATGGTTTCTTAGTGATGGGATCAGGTCATGGGGTGGAGGACATGGTTTCCTAGTGATGGGATCAGGTCATGGGGTGGAGATCATGGTTTCCTAGTGATGGGATCAGGTCATGGGGTGGAGGACATGGTTTCCTAGTGATGGGTTCAGGTCATGGGCTGGAGGACATGGTTTCCTAGAGATGGGATCAGGCCATGGGGTGGAGATAATGGTTTCCTAGAGATGGGATCAGGCCATGGGGTGGAGGACATGATTTCCTAGTGATGGGATCAGGTCTGGGGTGGAGATAATGGTTTCCTAGAGACGGGATCAGGCCATGGGGTGGGGGACATGGTTTCCTAGTGATGGGATGAGGCCATGGGGTGGAGATCATGGCTTCCTTCTTAGTGATGGGATCAGGCCATGGGGTTGAGATCATGGTTTCCTAGTGATGGGCTCAGGCCATGGGGTGGAGATCATGGTTTCCTAGTGATGGGATCAGGCAATGGGGAGGAGGACATGGTTTCCTAGTGATGGGATCAGGTCATGGGGTGGAGATAATGGTTTCCTAGTGATGGGATCAGGCCATGGGGAGGAGGACATGGTTTCCTAGTGATGGGATCAGGCCATGGGGTAGGGGACATGGTTTCCTACTGATGGGATCAGGTTATGGGGTGGAGATCATGGTTTCCTAGTGATGGGATCAGGCCATGAGGGGGGAGGGGTGGGGGACATGGTTTCCTGGTGATGGGATCAGGTCATGGGGGGGAGGACATCGTTTCCTAGTGATGGGATCAGGCCATGGGGCTGAGTTCATGGTTTCCTAGTGATGGGATTAGGCCATGGGGTTGAGATCATGGTTTCCTAGTGATGGGATCAGGCCATGGGGTTGATATCATGGTTTCCTAGTGATGGGATCAGGCCATGGGGAGGAGGTGATGGGATCAGGTCATGGAGTGGAGATAATGGTTTCCTAGTGATGGCATCAGGTGATGGGATCAGGTCATGGGGTGGAGAACATGGTTTCCTGGTGATGGGATCAGGCCATGGGGTAGAGGACATGGTTTTCTAGTGATGGGATCAGGCCATGGGGTAGAGGACATGGTTTCCTAGAGATGGCATCAGGCCATGGGGTAGGGGACATGGTTTCCTAGTGATGGATCAGGTCTGGGGTGGAGATAATGGTTTCCTAGAGACGGGATCAGGCCATGGGGTGGGGGACATGGTTTATTAGTTTTTCGGACAGGTCATAGGGTCGAGGACATGGTTTCCTAGTGATGGGATCAGGTCATGGGGTGGAGGACATGGTTTCCTAGAGATGGGATCAGGCCATGGGGTAGAGGACATGGTTTCAGTGAGGGATCAGGGAAAGGGGGGAAAACATGGTTTCCCATGATGGGTCAGGGCGGGTGGTGACATGGGTTTTCCCAGGGTGGATCAGGCTGGTGGAAATGGTTTCCTAGTGTGGGGTCAGGTAATGGGGTGGAGGACAGTTTCCTAGTGATGGGGTAGGCAAAGGGGTTGGGGTCATGGTTTCCTAGAGAGGGATCGGCCCTGGGGGGGAGACATGGTTTTCCTAGGGGTGGGGATCAGGCCATGGAGGGAGGACATGGTTCCAGGATGGGATAGGCTGGGGGGATAATGGTTTCCTAAGATGGGATAGGCATGGGGTGGGAGACCTGGTTTTTGATGGGTAGGTCATGGGGTGGAGACATGGTTTCCATGATGGGGATCGGCATGGGGTGGAACAAAGTTTCCCAGTGTGAGATCAGGTCATGGGGGGGGGACATGGGGTTTCCCTAAGATGGGGATCAGGCCCTGGGGTGGAGATCCCGGTTTCCCATGATGGGTTAAATCTTGGGGTGGAGGACAGGTTTCCTAGAGATGGGGTAGGGCCTGGGGGGGGAAGATATGGTTTTCCCAGTGAGGGGATAGGCAGGGGGGGGGGGGACAGGTTTTCCCAGTGATGGG
>JAODAL010064648.1:0-18618 GCA_025379985.1 Phyllomedusa bahiana
GGCACTACCGGGCTACAAGGGGGGAAACCCCGGGCTAACAATGGGGGCATCTCCCTTTGCTAAAAAAGGGGGCACTCCCTGGCAACAAGGGGGGAAACTACTGGCTAAAAAAAGGGGGGCATCTCCCTTTGCTAAAAAAGGGGGGGGCTTCACCTGGCAAAAAAGGTTTGCATCTACCTGATTTACAATTTTGGCTCTCCCGGGCTAAGGGGGGGCATCTACCTGGCCCCAGATGGGGCATCAAACCGGGTAAAAGGGGCATCATTTGGGCACAACGGGAAATTCAATTTTGGCTAAAAGGGGAAACTACCTCCCTTTAAGGGGGCACTACCTAGTTTTGGGGGCTACTACCGGGCAAAAGGGGCATCTACCTGTCTTTCTTCCAAAGCCTTATGCAGTTAGGGGAAAGTGGTGGGGTTTTTTGGGAAGGGGGGGCGGCAAAACCAAAAAAATGGGTGTGTCCATGCAAAATTTTGCTGCGGCGGCTAAACGCGCCGCCCTCTACATCCCCTGTTTTTTTCAATTTCAAAATTTGGGAAACTATGATATATAACCCACCTCTATAAAAAGTTTTTAAACCCCATATCAAAGCCCCCGATTTTATATCAACTTCAAACAGTGCTCACCCATATAAATGGTCTAAAGCCTCAAAAAGAGTAGGATAGCCAAACTATAGACATTATAAATGTCAAAATTTTTATATACAAAACTCCCAAGTACAAAGGCAGGGGGTATTAAAAGAAAAAAAAAAAACCATATAGGGGGAAAAAAGTATTTAGTCAGCCCCCCAATTGTGCAATTTCCCCTCCCATTTTAAAAAGATGAGAGAGGCCTGAATTAACACATAGGTCACCTCAAATATGAGAACAAAATGAAAAAAAATCAAAAAAATTTAAACATTGTCTGATTTGGAAACCCAATTTTATTTGCAAATTTTTGGGGGAAAATTGGGTTTTGGGTTTCAATAACAAAAGTTCCCCCCCTTTTGTTGGCTGACCGGGAGGTCAAACTTTTTCTGCAAGTCTCCACAAGGGTTGGCACACACTTTTTGTTTGGCATTTTTGGCCCTTTTCCCCATGCAGATCTCCTCAGGGGTGGGGTTTTGGGGCTGTCGCGGGGCAACACGAACTTTCAACTCCTTTAAAAGGGGGTTTCAAATGGGGGCGAATCTGGAAACTGACTGGGCCCCACTCTGGGACCAAAAAAATTTTTTCTTACAACCAAACCCCTTTCCCGTTGCCCTGGGGGTGTCTTGGATCTTTGTAAAGCTGAAAAAACCCAGCCACTTTCATCTTCAATCCTTGCGAGGGAAAGGGGTTTGCACAAAAAAACTCACGATAAAAAGGGCCCCATTCATTCTTTATTACACAAATCATCGACCTGGCCCTTTGCAGAGAAACAGCCCCAAACTTTATTTGTCCCCCATGCTCACAGAAAAGAAAGGTTTTTTTTGGGAGAAACTCACTTTGTTCTCCAAAACCGAGGTTGTTTTTCTACCAACAGTTCTATTTTGGTTTCATCTAAACCATTTGACATTCCCCCCCAATACTGTTTCTGGACCTCCAAATGCTCTCTACAAATTTCAAAGGACCAAAAATTTGTATTTGGCTTAACCCGGGGGGACACGCTGGTACTCCCGGATTTTGAGTCCATGGGGGCGAAGTGTTTTTCTGTTGGTACCCCCTTTGTTATGTTGTTCCCAGCTCTCTGAGGTCATTCACTAGGTCCCCCCGTGGGGTTCGGGTTTTTTGCTCACCTTTTCTTGTGATCATTTTGCCCCCACGGGGGAAAAGATCTTGCGGGGAGCCCCAGAGGGAAAGGGAGTTTTCAGGGTTTTTTAAATTGTTTTTTTTTTCTAATTCTTAGCCCCACATTTTTTTCTTCACCCCAACTGCTTACCTTGCAGTTTTTAAATTTTCAGCCCTTCCAGCCTGGGCGGGGCAACAATTTTTGTTTCTCGTGTCCTTCAACAGCTCTTTTGGTCTTTACTATAGGGAATTTGGAGTTTTGCCCTGTTTGGGTTGAGACAGTGTCTTTTTTACTGATAAAAAAGTTTAAACATTTCCATTACTACAGGGAATGAGTGGAGGGCAGAAAAAGCCAAAATCTTGCCCCGTTTTTAGGTGACCCCAAAAAAGTGACCCCACCTCATCCCGAGAAACTTCAGAGCTAAATAATAAGCTCCCTTTTTAAGATCAAATAACAGTCGAACTCTCCCAAACTGCCACAGTTCCGTTTTGGGAACCTGGGTTTTTGGGGTCCCTCCCCGCTATCAGAAAAACAACAAACTGCAGGGGGGAGCAGGGGGCCCGGGCAGTAACCAAAAGATACCTGAGTGCCCTTAGCGATAAAAATCATTATTAACCCTCAACAAAAAAAAAATAAACAAAAAACAATATATTTAAAAATCTCCCTTCATTTATGTTCCCTAAAATGTAAAAAACAATCTTTGTAGTGAGACAACCCCTTTAATAGCTCCAGAATGAACCAGCTATGGGGAATAAGATGTGTACCCCTAGATCTTAAGAAATACTCGACTACCTCTAATTATTTGTTGTGAGGGATGGAATTGTACAGTGATTCAACGTCAATTGAAGCTAGTCATATGTCTTTATCATTGGGAATGTCATTAAGTTTTTTTCAAGAGGTCGCTGGTGTCACATACATAAGATGGTAAGGCCACTACAAAATCCCGGTGGAGCCGATCAATATAGACCCAAATATTCTGGGTAATCGACCCAATGCCCAACACATTCGGTCTCCCCTTCAAGGAGTAAGAGTTTTATGGATTTTAGGTAGGGCGTGGAACATTGGGATCTGTGGGTCCTCTGGGATCATGAAGTCGGTCTTCTGTTTTGACACTGGTCTATCGTCCAGATCTCTAATTATTAATGCTTCTGACTTTGATTTGAAAATGTCAGTTGGGTCCTTCTGTAATAAGCCATAAAATCTTTGTCAAAGAGAATAGAAAGAACCATCTTTCTATATTTATTATGATCTAAGGC
This sequence comes from Phyllomedusa bahiana, assembly GCA_025379985.1. NCBI lineage: Eukaryota > Metazoa > Chordata > Amphibia > Anura > Hylidae > Phyllomedusa > Phyllomedusa bahiana. The sequence continues at coordinate 3,006 of JAODAL010064648.1, forward strand.
TACCAACTTCCCCCTTTGTCAGAGGGCTTAAAGATTAAATTTTTATCTTTCTTTAATTTTACAAGATAATCTCTCCTCTTCTGTGAGGTTATTTAAACCAGGGGCATTAATTGTTGAAATTTTGTTTATCTCTTTTGATACAATATCCAACAATATATCAATGTGGGTGTAGTCATCTGATGGGGGCATGCAATCACTTTTTCTCTTTAGGTACATAAATGGACCAATCCCCCTCTTTTGTTCATTCTGTTGGAAGTAGCATGATGTTGTACTATGTTAGCCATAGAAAGTAGTAGAAGAGTGAAGAAATCAGGCGAGACCTTTTAGAGGCTAACTGAGTATATGAGTATATTTGATAGTAAGCTTTCGAGAGTACTAGCTCTCTTCTTCACACATGATTTTATGCAAGACCTGCAGGTACATCCACACTGCTGACAGTGTACCTGTCCCGCAATCCCAACAGGTGCACAGAATTAGGGGGACATTTTCTTGCAGGTCCTCCAATGTGGTGTATCTCATTTTATATGTACAATGTCCCACCACAGGCCTTGTGGTTTTAATGGGACATTTTAAGACATAGAGGGAGAGAAAGGAATGGGAATATAAACAAATGCAAAAATTTTAAACTCTGCAAAATGCACAATAGAAAATATGCCCATATCTTTAGCTAAAATTTATACTGAGATCTGCCGCCAGGGTTCGTAATGCAGGTTCTCCTTCCCTGCTTTCATGTATAGCACAGCAAAAGTGTTTGAACCGTGGTAAAAAATGAATCAAACTTTAATAAATTTTCTATAAAACAGTCATCATCTGACTTAACACCATACAACATAGTCCGTCAGATACAGAAATGACAAGAAAAATGGCAAGATACTCAGTTTTTGTTGCGGCCGCCCGTGCCGTTCACTGCAGTAAGTCCATGAATAGGCTCCCAGCGTGGTGCGCGGGAGACGCCGGCCTCAGAGCGAAGACTGACGCACAAGCAAGTGCGACGTTTCGGGGAGACTCCTCCCCTTCCTCAAGCATGAAGCGTCACAGAGTATCTCCTCCTTTTAAAAAGGTAAGTGAGAACATTAACCCTAACAACACTGACCTAGAATTATAAAAACAGTCGAAGATTAAAACACTCATTCAATCCCCTAGGGGTGAGTGATTCCAGAGTGGAAATCCAATATGCTTCTTTTTTGAGCAACTGCTTAATAGCTAATGATTTTTCGCTAGCCCAGATCTTTTCCAGCACACACCACCGGAGCTCATATATATCATGACGAGCTTCCGCAAAGTGCCTAGCTACAGACGTTTCCCCATATGATTTTTTATGTTCTATCTCATCAATGGGATTTTCAGAAGGGGCGCCCTGTCTCTTAGCCAACCTAATCGCTGCCTTGTGTTCATTAATCCTAATCTTAACTACTCTTGTGGTCTGGCCCACATAGATCAGCCCACAGGGACATTTCAACATGTATACCACATTGTTGCTGTTACACGTATGGAAACCTTGGATTTTAATTGTATACCCTTGCGTGGGATGCTGTATATTCTCCCCTTTGATTATGCATGCACAGTTCTGGCAATTCAAACACGCGAACGTGCCAGACCTAGTGCTGCTGAGAAGCGTCTGTTTACTCTGATATTTAGGTTTTTTTAAATCAGAGGAAATTAGTTGTTGGCCAAGGGTCCTACCCTTACGGTAAATCCAACGGGGGAGATCTTTGAATAAGTGGCCATATTTACTATCACTACTCAAAATCTTCCAATATTTAGTAATAGCTTGCTTAATTAGCCAGATGTCTGTCATATACTGATATGTAGTTACATTGAGTATCAGATTTTTTCTTAGTGCCCCCCTGTGTCTGCAACAATGTTTCTCGCGGTATAGCCAGGATTTCTAGACCTATTTTGGACAGTTCCTCGATATTATAGCCTCTGTCACCAAATTTTCTGACCAACCCTTCCATAGCAACAATGTAATCAGACTCGTTTGAACAAATTCGCAGAGCTCTGATAAACTGAGAACGAGCAATTCCCCTAAAAATCTGGGGGGCATGTTATCAGAGCTCGGCGAATTTGTTCAAACGAGTCTAATTATATTTTTGCTATGAAAGGGTTGGTCAGAAAATTTGGTGACAGAGGCTATAATATCGAGGAACTGTCCAAAATAGGTCTAGAAATCCTGGCTATACCGCGAGAAACATTGTTGCAGACACAGGGGGGCACTAAGAAAAAATCTGATACTCAATGTAACTACATATCAGTATATGACAGACACTCTGGCCTAATTAAGCAAGCTATTACTAAATATTGGAAGATTTTGAGTAGTGATAGTAAATATGGCCACTTATTCAAAGATCTCCCCCGTTGGATTTACCGTAAGGGTAGGACCCTTGGCCAACAACTAATTTCCTCTGATTTAAAAAAATCTAAATATCAGAGTAAACAGACGCTTCTCAGCAGCACTAGGTCTGGCACGTTCGCGTGTTTGAATTGCCAGAACTGTGCATGCATAATCAAAGGGGAGAATATACAGCATCCCACGCAAGGGTATACAATTATACAAGGTTTCCATACGTGTAACAGCAACAATGTGGTATACATGTTGAAATGTCCCTGTGGGCTGATCTATGTGGGCCAGACCACGAGAGCAGTTAAGATCAGGATTAATGAACACAAGGCAGCGATTAGGTTGGCTAAGAGACAGGGCGCCCTTTCTGAAAATCCCATTGATGAGATAGAACATAAAAAATCATACGGGGAAACGTCTGTAGTTTAGGCACTTTGCGGAAGCTCGTCACGATAATATGAGCTCCGGTGGTGTGTGCTGGAAAAGATCTGGGCTAGCGAAAAATCATTAGCTATTAAGCAGTTGCTCAAAAAAGAAGCATATTGGATTTCCACTCTGGAATCACTCACCCCTAGGGGATTGAATGAGTGTTTTAATCTTCGAGTGTTTTTATAATTCTAGGTCAGTGTTGTTAGGGTTAATGTTCTCACTTGCCTTTTTTAAAGGAGGAGATACTCTGTGACGCTTCATGCTTGAGGAAGGGAGGAGTCTCCCCAAAACGTCGCACTTGCTTGTGCGTCAGTCTTCGCTCTGAGGCCGGCGTCTCTTGCTCACCACGCTGGGAGCCTATACATGGACTTACTGCAGTGAACGGCATGGGCGGCCGCAACAAAAACTGAGTATCTTGCCATTTTCTTGTCATTTCTGTATCTGACGGACTATGTTGTATGGTGTTAAGTCAGATAATGACTGTTTTTTTAAAGAAAATTTATTAAAGTTTGATTAATTTTTTACCACGGTTCAAACACTTTTGCTTTGCTAAACTCTGCAAAATGGACTTAATATTCATGCCAGTTTCATGTCACACTATGTATGAACTGTGAGGGCCACAAATCACCACCTGATACAGGTAAGAGCAAGAATTACTGATCCCTCCGTCACGCCTCACAAGTTTTCAGATTGTTTATATCTTGACTTGTTGAGAATAACTTCTCTACTTATATTGCGTTTTTATATTTTTAAAGATTCTAAGATGCTTTGAAGGTCCATGTCTTTTGTGTATAAAAAGTCTGTGAATTTTCAGTTTCTTGTATAACACCATGTCTGAAGAAGGGAGCTAGTACTCTCGAAAGCTTATCATCAAATATACTCAGTTAGCCTCTAAAAGGTATTGCCTAATTTCTTCATTCTCTTGGAGTAACTCTGCTGAATCAAAACTTCTGGTAAATCCTCTTGGACTATACCCTGTTAGTTATAAGTCTACAAATCAGATTATTGAAAAACCTCAATTTTATTGTATGAATAAATAGGTTTAGATCTTTGATCCACAGAAATGGATCAAATTTGGTAGCGAAAATGAAGCCCAACTCTTTTGACAGTAAACACAAATTGGAGTGAGTCAGTTCATAATCCAAGAGATTGATGATGTAATTATTTCCTTGAGTGAAGTCTCTTACTTGGGGAGTGTACTTGCTCTTTCTCTCGGAGCATATGTGGTATTCCTTTGCTCTATAAAAGATGGTCCACCAATTTTAGCATAGCAGACTTAAAGCAATTCATCAATTTCATATTTTTATTCCTTAATCCAAAATGCATGGATACATAATTTGAAATACTTTCGATTAGTAGGGAATCTTCAGTTGCTTAGGAGCTTTCATAAAAGAAGTCCTTAGTGTCCAAATTCACATTCATTAAGCCTTAACCCACCTTTACGTATGGGTACGTCATGGTGGTGTTAAGTCGTTGTGTAACAGGATCACAGCGCGACCCTGTTACACAGCCACTGGGTGTTAGTGGCTAATTGCAGCTAACACCTGGCGGTCACAGCACGGGGGGGCCGGCGCTGTCCGCCCACGCTGTTTAACCCTTTAGATGCCGCGGCAAAGATGGCCACGGTGTATAAATGAATGGAAAACGGTGCTGCGCACCGTTCTTCACTCCGATCGGGACATCAGTGATGAGATCGCTGTGTCCCGATGGGCTAACATGGCAGCTGGGAGCCTTGTGAAGGCTCCCATCGCTGCCATGTTCTTGTTTGCCCCACTTCCGGCCCCAGAATGGAAGTGGGGAAAACGCTATCTTGGTACAGCCTAATGCATTGTCTGTGCAATGCATTAAGCTATGTTAATGATTGCATCTCGTAGTGGTGAAGCTCCCTAGGGGGACTCATTGTTAAGGAAAAAAAAAAAAGTTTTAAAGTATAAGAAAAATAAAAAAGTATTAAAAGTTCAAATCACCCCCCTTTGCCATTTTACAAATAAAAAAAATAAAATAATAAAAAAGTTACACATATTTGGTGTTGCCGTGTCCGAAAAAGTCAGATCTATTGAAATATAACATCATTTATCCTGTACGCTGAACACCATAGAAGAAAAAAAATTGCAAACACCAAAATTGCGTTTTTTTGATCATTTTATGTCCTATAAAAATTGGAATAAAAGTGATCAAAAAAGTCGCATGGATTCCAAACTGCTAGCAATAAAAAGTACACTTCAGCCCGCAAAAAATGCACCCGCACTGACGTCCGTAGGTGTTAGTACAAAAAATTAATTGGACGCAAAATACTACGCCACGGCGCAAATTTCAAATATAGAAAATGTTAGGAATTATTTTAAACTACAACATCATAACAGAAACCCTACATGTTTGGTATTGGAGGATGCGTATCAACCTTTAGAATACAGATAACACATCACTTTTACTGAAGGTTGAACGCTGCAAAAACAAAACTCCCGCAAACATGCCACAAGTACATTTTTTTTAACATTTTGCCCCACTTAGAATTTATTTGCAGTTCCCCAGTATATTCTATGGTAATATGAATGACACCACTGTAAAGTACATCTTGTCCGGCAAAATAAAAGCCCTCATATGTCTATGTAGGTGGAAAAATAAAAACATTATGGCTTTTGGAAGGCGAAAAGGAGTAAAATGAAGAGTATTATTTTTTTCTTTGAAAGTGTTAAAGGGTTAAGGGCAGAAGCAGTCTGACCATCTGTACACAGGTGTGCTTCTCCTACAAATGAATGTGAATTTGGACACTAAAGACTTGTTTCATGAAAGTTTCTAAGCAACTGCAGATTCCCTACTAATTGCAAGTTTTTTTAAATTATGTACCTGTGCATTTTGGATTAAGGAATAAAAATATGAAATTGATGAGTTGATTTTAGTCTGCTATATTAAAATTGGTGGATTTAAAAAAGAGGTGAAGGGGGTCTTCATGCAGACTTGTCTGCTGTTGCAAAAGGAAACAGACACCTCAGTCAGGATTCCAGGCTGTTTAGCTCAGACATAATTCTAAACTGGACACTATTGTATATGTACAGGTTTGTAGTCTGTGAATGGGACTGAGATTGTTCTCAATCACCGACAGCTACAACTGTTTTAAAATATTTAAGAATTTGAACAGCAAATTAGAAAGTTGCAAAACATTTCATCTATGTAAAACAGTGAATGTCTTAACATTTCAAAAGTACTTACAGCATACAAAAGGTAAAAGTATCAAGGCGTGACTTGCTATTAACTAGTTCCATGTGATAGTGGACACTTAACATCCCTCCGAGAATGAAGTCTCCATCCTGGAAATATTCACCATGAACTAAATGTTTTCTATGCCTGATAAAACAGCCGGGTCCAGAGCTCAGCATTTTGGATTGTATTTGGGACAAAGAAACAAAGAGAAAAATTTTTGTAAAGAAAGGAAATGTATCAGACATCTCTGTGTTACAGGATTGCTCATGTATCTACTGTATAAAACGAGTCACAATACAGATGTGTAGTGCTATGGCTCAGCTCAGTGCATGCTCTGGCAGCTCAGTGAAAGCAGTGATCTTATATAGGTTTTCAAGGGTGCGCAGAAGCAAGAACTGTGTGCACATTTAGTTTGTTTCTCCACTGATAATTTCATGCAAAAATAATACAAGAAAATATAGATGTGTTAAATCAATCTTGCAAACTCCTGTGGATAAGTTACAAATATTAAATACACATTTTGCAGACTGTAAATTTAGGAAGAAAGTAGCCTTGAAAGGATATCCTTACTGATGGGCTGTCCAGGATGGACCCTTTTACTACAATAAGAAAATAAAGGACCTTAATAAATATTCAGCAACAGTTACAAAGAAAAGAAAAGACACAAAAATGTAGCCCTTGTGTTTTTGCCCATGTCTATTTCAAGAAGGTGTATAAAGATGTATAAAGATAAAATATGATTGCGATAACGGTGGGTGTGGACACACTGCGCCACTAACCGGGCTTACCCTGGATGGGCGTGATTAAGTGACCACCTGGTCTTCTGATGGTAGGGATAGGCTTATGCCATTAGGGTAGTCTCCAGGTGCCACTCAAGGGCAGTCCCCGAACCAGTGGCAGCTGACCAAGGGGCCAAAGACACCGAGGGAAAAAGAGGCGTATTCAGGCAATCTGATGTCAGGGCTTGGAGAAGTGATTCAGGATTGCCAGGTTGATTCGTCTGAGGATTTTAAAAGGCTCAAAGTATCGAGATGCAAACTTGTAAGAAGGAATCTTAAAGGAAATCTTTCTTGAGAACAACCACACTTTATCTCTATGGACCACATGTATGAAAGTGTTTAGGTCTAAAACGCACTCTTTTGCCCATAGTAACCTATGGGGAAAAAAATTAGTTTTAGACCTAAACAGGTTCATACATGTGGCCCTATGTTCTTTTCTTGTCTGGGTAAAACTTCATACAGGACACGGCTTCAAGAAGGGAGGACTGAGTCTGTTACCTGATTTGGAAGAGATTACAAAGCCCGGAAGATAGGGTCATAGGAGAGGGTACTGGGGGATTCTGTGAGTAAAAAAAGAAAAATAAGGATGTTCCCCAACGTGATTGTTGTAGAACTATAGGGAAGTAATTGCACCCAAATATCCTGATGGGCAGAAATAAAGTGGCTTTGGTAATTCTCAAGGATCAGATTGACCCGTTCCACTTGCCCATTGGTCTGCGTATGATACACAAAGAAGAAATCCATCTGGATATTCAGCAACTCTCCAAAATGTCAAAGTGAATTGAACCCCATTATCTAGAGAAAATGAAGTCAAACACATGTTGAAAGATCTCCGTGGTGAGCTTGGAGGGAGAGGGAATGCCAGCCAAGGGTTTGAAGAGGGCCATTTTAGAAAGCCAGTATACCTTGACCCAGATGGTATTGTAACCCTCAGAGGTACTAGTCTATGATTAAATTGATGGGGATGTGTTGCATGGGAATGTAAGGGGCCGACAGAGGCTGAAGGAGAACATAAGGCTTGTTCCTGGAAGACTTGCTCCTGGCAGAATGTGGACAAGCGGCGACGAAATCCTGAACATCCTTAGCCAGAGATGGCCACCAAAATCCAGTTCTGTAGATTTATGTATGGCCACATGACCAGCCAATTTGAATTTGTGTCCCCAGGACAGGATTCTTCTCCTCCTAACAGTGGGAACAAAAGTCTTGCCCGGAGGAATGTCTTTCAAAAGAACTGAAGCTGCTTTAACAATCCTAGTTAGATCAATGATATGTTGTGGTTCTTATTCAGAGTTGGCTACATCAAAGGATTGAGAAAAGACATCCACTTTAACATTCTTTTCTGACGGGTGAAAGTACAACTCAAAGTTGAATCAGGTGAAGTAGAGCACCCAATGAGCTTAAAGGGGTGTTATCGTTTGAGCTGCTCGTGCTGTTCAGCTAATTTTCTCAGATTGAGTTTGAAATACAGGGGCGTGTCTCTCCTGTCAGCAGGCGTGTCTCTCCTCCCAGGAGGCGTGTCTCCCCTCACTGAAGAACTGTGACATCATCATTTTGTGTAAAGCAGGGGATGCAGAAGGTTGTTTGGATATAACAGCTCTGTAGCCTCCTGCATGCTTATGTCTGCAGCCTTGAGGCTCCAAACTCCAGCAAACACCTGTCATATGTCTTAGTTTACACACAACTGAAAGCCAGCAGCTGTTAGAAAGTAGTGTTCATCCAAATTGTACTGGCAACAGGCAGAGATCTTTACTCAACTACAAATGTCAGCTTCAAGTAAAGATCTCTGCTTCCTGTCAGTGACATGTGAGTGAAAATGGGGGGAGAAGCAAATCAGCTTTCAGAGAAGGCCCTGCTCAGCTTGTAACTCACTTGGGCTGGTGGTGCAGAGGTAAAACAGTGATATATTGCTTTTACAACGAAGGGGTTTGGAGTTCTAGTCCCTCACAGTATATTTTTTTTTCCCCTAAATTCTACACATAAGTAGAGAGACCTAAAATATATATGTTAATTCTATAATGATAAATATACACATACAGGGCTCCCCAAATATCTTTTCTATCCCCCAGAATATATGCATTGTATCACTATGTTGGAAGTGCTTGGTGTGGACTGCAAGGATGGGACACTATATAGGGGAGCTTTGTGTGTGTTTATGAAAAAAATTATAGATGTCTACATATAATTTTCATATCTTTACAGATTGTACAAATTTTAAAGAAAAAAAAAAAAACTACTGATGGGGCTTGAACTCCCAACCTCTGTATTGCAGGGCTGATCACCTAAGCACTGCTCTATATGAGCAGCCTATGTAGATGCAGTGTTGAATCCTTATGTTATAAACTACAGGTGATGACGTCATAAGGAGACGGGGCTTGCATTCGATCTGAGGAACAGAACGCCTTCTTTTCAAAGTAGCAGCTTAAGGACTGGACCTGTGAGGAGGTGAAACAACCTCTTGGCAAAAGCCCCTTAAACAGTCAGTAATTGCCCAGAACATTGACCCTAAAGCGGGGAGATTTACATAGAGCCAGCAGACTTTGTTTCACTATCGTTTTTTAACAGCTCAAGGGGAGTAAACACAGAGTGTGCAAGCAGCCAATCACAGCGCAGGGGGCGTGGCGAAGTTTATATACAACTAATACTAATATGTGGCTAACGAAAAAAAAAAAAAAAGACCATAAAATCATGTTTATTTCTTTTTTTGTTACCCAAGGATCAATATATGGGTGCATCGAAAATAAAGAAATAAGCATGATTTTCTTGATTTCAAATTTTTATTTCGTTAGCCACATATTAGTATTCCTTTATATACACATCGGCACAACTTCTGTAGTGTTATAATTTGATTTCACCATGTACAGTTTTATACCAATTGCATTAGAAAACCCATAGGAGCGTCGCTCGCTCTCCCATTGGTCCCCAAATTACGGCGCCTCTTTTAAAATTTTGATTCCCCATAGAACTCTATGAGAAAGCAGCTCGCGCTCTGATTGGCTAAGCTGGACGAGCCCCCGCTGCTTCAACCAATCAGTTCGTTTCTGCCCTTTTTACTGTATTTTGAACTGTCCCGCCTTTGAATAGGAGTGGTCCATCTTTCTCCATAGGTTTGAATGGGCCCCTGTCGCTCCTATTCTGATTGGTCAATTCTCCTCCATAGGATCTAATGGACATTGTCCCCTCCTATTTTGATTGGCTGGTTTATGCGACCAATGAGAATAGCTTTACAAATTTGAATTACTGTCTTTCCCGGCAATTCTCTCTATGGCAATTCCCTATGTAGCGCCGGTCTCGGCGGCGAACGCGTTTTTCGGGTTTTTAACTGCTTTATTTTTAAAGAAGTGTTCTGGTCTTTATCGGAGAATGTTTTACACTGTATAAAAATAATTTGTTGATTAATACTTCATGCCGCGAGGTGCTGGCCCGAGATTTGGTGCGCTCATCTCTCCATAGAGTATAAAAGGGAGAAGTAGCTCTCGCTCTGATTGGCTGAGCTAGCCGAGACCCCACTAGCTCACCAATAAGCTCTTTTCTGTCCTTTTTTCTGTATTTTGAATTATCCCGCCCTGGATTCTGATTGGTCTACACTTCTCCATAGGCTAGAATGGGACTTTTTCGCTCCTATTCTGATGGGCTGAGCTAGCCGAGACCCCCTAGCTCAGCCAATCATTCTTTTCAGCATTTTAAATGTATTTTGAATTATCCCGTCGGGATTTTGATTGGTCAATTCTTCCCATAGCTTTTAATGGTTCACTGTCGCTCCGATTCTGATTGGCCGGTTTCTGCCGACCAATGAGAATAGATTTCAGATTTTGAATTACTGTCTTTCCCGGCAATTTGCAATACATATTTGTTGATATTGCGCCGTTCTTGATTTGGAAAAGTGATGTTTTTTTTATTATGTGTATTTTTTACGTGCAGCCTCTTCTGACACTGTTTTCCGACATTATAAAGGGGATTTTTTCCTATTCATACACCTGCTGCACGGAGCGCCGAGATTTCTGTCGCGATCTTCGATCTGCTTCCTCGCATGTTCCGTTCTTGCTTCACTTCGCCTCCGCCGGAGCATTTCGACCAAGTCTGCTTGTCGGAGCGGAGCGCCGAGACTTCTGTCGCGATCTTCGATCCGCTTCCTCGCATGTTCATATCCTGATTCACTTCGCCTCTGCCGGAGGATTTAGACCAAAAAAAACCTGGTCTGCTTGTCGGAGCTGCCGAGCCTGCGATTTGGCGAGCCGCGATGGAAACATGCCTTGGACTATACGAGCGCGCCGCGTCCCGCCCCGAACGCCTACACCGCGCCCCACCACGCCCACTGCCCGCCCACTGCCCGCCCCTTCATGCGGACCGCAGCCGAAAGTACCGAACGCTGCGTCCGACAGCGGGATTCGGGCTGGGAGGCGCAGTGTACGCCAGAAAACAGGTGTAAAGCCCATTCATATATGTCGCCCATAGTGTTCATTGCACAGTAGATACATTCATTTTCTGTACATCTTCACTGTCACTTTTGTACAGAAAGTTAAGACCGCTCGACTTGAATTGGCTTGATAGCTGGATGTGTGGCTTGCAGTGGCAGGGAGCACTTGAAGGTTGGCACCAGCCTAGGAGGACCTCTGTTACAAGAGGAGACTTGAGCTCTTGGAAATGGAGATCAATCCCAGTTACAAGGTGTCCAAGGCCATCCAGGGAGGATGGTAGATCACATAAGCCCTGCCAGAAGGTTGCCACCAGGGAATATTTGTTCCAAACCAGTTTTGCTTCCAAGGCAACGAGATGAATTGTGTAATGGCCCACGGAGTCAGCACCCTGCCTTAGGGTAAAAATGGACAAGGCGACTGAGAACATGTGGCCTGGTTCCTTGAATACTGTTTAAAACTTCCATAGCATCTTTTCTAAATTGTGGGTCTCTTACCATCCATGATCTCATACAGGATTTTCCCAAGTAAGGGCTTGTCTGGAAAACAGAAAAACCCTCTTGGCCTGGTCCGATGGGAAAATAAGAGCGTGGGGTCTTAAATGTATTTGCACTGATTTATGAACCTGCAACTCTCCTTGGGATTTCCATCATAATGGGAGGGAAGTGGAAGTTGGAGCAAGGCTGCCCCACTGGTGACAGGAGCTATAGACAATACCCCTGGAGAGGATGTTACTGAGGCGCTGATCACCGCAGAGGCCCTGGATAGGGTGAAGACTGAGGTGGACAATTCCTGCAGCTGTGCTGCTACCACACTGATTGTCTGCACTTGGTTTCTCTGGGGAAGCACGCCACTTTTTTCCGGGAAATCCCTTTTCCCCCACCTGTTCCATAACACCAGAGACATGCATCCTGATTGCTGCTGGACAGCATCAGAGTCATCCATACAGTCCACATCTATCTTTTCCCCCTTGGTACATGATACTACGGGCAACATCCCCTCTATATCATCAGGGGCAGAGACTAAATTGTCCAAAAACAGCTCAGCCGTGGGCTCATAACATGCGCTCACCTCATAATCGGCAACAGACAGTTTACTGCCACTTACTACAGGTGGCACGACGTATGTACGCCTTACTGCAAGGATGTCACCACCTTCAGGCCGCATGCTGACATTCACAGGAATACTATTGATAACTCCTACACCAGCACTATCATGCCTTGTAGCCTTCTCTCACACACAGCCTACCTCAGCCTTGTGCCCACTGGGCAGGGTCTTCACTATTTTGGGTCTCAGGACCCCTGGTAAAGGACCCCTGATGGGACCAAGCAACCATACTGTTGTTACCAGAAGCTGTAACAACAGTATACCTCTCAGGGTTGCTATCCACCATGGCCCCTAGGGGCGCACCTGATCCCCAAACTGCTGCCTCTTTGTCTGCAGTAATACAATGAGACCCAAACTTATCTTGTTCCCAAGACCTATGGTCCTCCCTGACCATCTCCTGCCTCTTAGGGTCAGCGACATTCTCTAATCTTTCTGGACCCTGAAGCTCCGCATCTTGGCTACTAACTGTTCCCTGGGTCCTACCAGAGGATATCTGGTCTACCCCCTTGACCACCTCCGTGATGGTAACCTCCACTGCAGTAGGACCGACTGTGGCACATTGTACCTTTGTGCCACCCTAACTCTGTAGATCAGTGGGTTATTACAGACAATGGCTACCTCCAGGAAAGCCCTGCTGATGATCTCAGCCTCCTTACCAGGTGAGTTTCTAAGGTCTGAGGACTCGCTTGTCCCTCCATACACCTGACTTACAGCAGTGGGAAGACCACCTTCATGGCCTGTTTCCGTTTTTTCATGCAATATCCTTGCATGACTACAGGGCTCACTGGCACTTACATGAGCTTCACAGCCTGCCACATGCCCCTGTGCACAGTTTTCACCTGCTCCATTTAGCAGCAGACCCTTGGCAGCAATGTGTGGAGATGTTTCCTTCACCTCCCCTACAACCATCTCTAAGGGAGAACACTCGGTTTCTATCTGGGTAACTCCTATATCTTGCTCACTATCAAGGTCATGCCATGCACTGGAGTCACTAGCAGCCAGGCTAACCTCCTTAAGGTTCTCCAACTCAACAACCAAAATAAACATCTGCCAACCACTTAGTGTGGCTGACAAAACATACGTCTGGCTCCTATCTCACCAAGGCCAGGTACCCTTGGTGGCATGTTGCTTATACCTCTCCGGTATAACTCCGCCTAGTGGCAGAAACAGGCAACTACCTGTAGTCGCTCTGCCACAATATATATATAGCGTTCTTCCGGACACGGAATTATGAACAACAGGGATTTATTCGAAGAACAATCCAACAAGTGAATACACATAAATACACATATATATACACACACACACACATATAAATATATATATATATATATATATATATATATATACACATATATATACTGTATTCACTTGTTGGATTGTTCTTCGAATAAATCCCTGTTGTTCATAATTCTGTGTCCGGAAGAACGCTGATAGATCAGCTGATAATAGAATCCCACTCAAAAGACTCCACCAGGCCCAAAACAATAAGGGATGGCAAGTGCCTGACTCTCAAACACAGGGTCCTAACAAATAAGGGCTGTAAAGTACCTGGCTTCCACACAGGAGTCCCAGAACAAAGGGGTCTGAAAACTGTCAGGAAAACTGTCTTAAAAACTGTCAGGACCTCTCACACATTGAGGCTGTCTTCTGCTCTCCTGCCCATCCCTCCATATGCTAACCAGTATGGGTTAAATTTTGCCACAGCAGCATGTCCCAGCTCATCTGTGCATATCAGTAGAGCAGGGACAGTGGCGGCGCGGGCCTCTCCCAGATCACTTTGCATACGCAGGTGGCGGCTGGCCTCTCCTATAGTACGGTAGCTCACCTGTGCATACAGGTCATGTGACTCATTAGTGTTACAAAATCTCTGGTGTGTTAAAATTGGTCACTGGAAGTTCAACATGGTACCTCATGGGAAAGAACTGTCTGAGGATCTGAAAAAAAGAATTGTTCCTCCACATAAAGATGGCCTAGGCTACAAGAAGATTGCCAAGATCTTGAAACTGAGCTACAGCACAGTGGCCAAGACCATACAGTGATTTAACAAGACAAGTTCCATTCAGAACAGCCTTGCCATGGTCGACCAAAAAAGTTGAGTGCACGTGCTCAGCATCATATCCAGAGATTATCTTTTCAAAAAGGTATATGAGTGCTGCCAGCATTGCTACAGAGATTACATGGGGGAGGGGTCAGCCTGTGAGTGCTCAGACCATCTGCCGCATACTGAATCAAATTGGTCTGCATGGCTGTAGTACCAGAAGAAAGCCTCTTCTAAAGATGATGCACAAGAAAGCCCACAAACAGTTTGCTGAAGACAAGCAGACTAAGGACGTTGATTACTGGAACCATTTTCTTGTCCTCTAATGAAACCAAGATAAATTTATCCTCAGCACTCTTGACTAGTGATGAGCGATTACGTTGACTATCGTCATCGGGTCGATAGTCGATATCGTCAATTATCAACACGGTATTCGATAGTCGATAATAGATTATCGCCGATGACCATTAAAGTCTATGGGAGAGGAAAAACACCTTCATTCTTACACCCAAATAGGGCTGGAGAAGCTGGAATTAACAACCACAACAGTCAAATGGATACGTACTACATCTTAGGCAACACACTTAGGTATAAAAGCCACAGAAAAAAAAGTCACAGACCATTCACTATCCCTGTCTTGCACCACAGCATGACCCTTAAACCTGCATAACCCACAAATCAAAAAGTGCCAGAAGGCAGTATAATTTGAACCATCATTTTACTTGAACTGGACTTTGAATATCCCTGTCCTGGAACGCAGCATGAGCCCCAAACCTGCATGACCCCAGATTAAAAATTGCCGGAAAGGAGTCTTTGAACCACCATTTTAGTTGAACTGGACATTAACTATATCTGTCCTGTACCGCAGTATGACCATTAAACCTGTCTGACCCACAGATTAAAAAGTGCTGGGAAAAGGAGTCTTTGAACCACCATTTTAGGTGTACTAGACATTGCTATACTGTCCTGGACCGCAGTAAAGACCTTTAAAAACCTGTCTGACCCACAGATTAAAAAGTGCTGGAAAAGGAGTCCTTTTAACCACCATTTTAGTTGCACCCGGACATGACTATGCCTGTTCTGTACCACAGTATGATCATTAAACCTGTCTGACCCACAGATTAAAAAGTGCCGGAAAAAGGAGTCTTTCAACCACCATTTTAGTTGAACTGGACATTGACTATACCTGTTCTGTACCACAGCATGACCCTCAAACCTGCATGACCCCCAGATTTAAAAAGTGCGGAAAAAGGAGTCTTTCAACCACCATTTTAGTTGAACTGGACATTGACTATGCCGCTGT
>JAODAL010064649.1:0-18618 GCA_025379985.1 Phyllomedusa bahiana
GTAAAGGGGAGGACGATGCCGACATAGGCAGCGGCCAACTGTTTACGGAGGATTTTCCCTATAGTATTGAGTTTGTCTTCCCTCTCAATAGCTGGGAAAAAGGCTCCCATTTTGGACCGGTAGCGAGGGTCCAAAAGGGTGGAGAGCCAGAAGTCATCCCTCTCCCGGTTGCTGATATTCGGCTGTCACTAGCCAGGCAAATAAGCATGCTGCGGGACATCTGACAAGTGACTCCGAGGGGCTCCCTCCCTCCATTTCCACTGTATACTGCCACGGTGCTTGGGAGTTCATTCTGCCTCGTCTTCCTCATCTCCATCCACCTCCTCCAGCTGCTCCTGCTCCTCCTCTCTTGTCACCTGGGTAGAAAATCCACTCATTTCACCAGCCCAATTTGATTCTGCTCCAATGCCCTCCCCCTTCCTCCTCCTCCTCATTTCAGTCCCCACCGGATCATGTGGCCACGAGATGTAGTCGCCACATCTCAGTCCCTGCCAGACAGATTTTTCAGCATTGTTTCCAGGACATGAAGCAGTGGAATGACGTTATTCTTTCCCGTAGTCCTGGCGACTGACAAATAACGTGGCCTCCTCGAATGGCCTCAACAAACGGCAGGTGTCACGCATGAGCTGCCACTGGGCTGACATCAAAGTTACACAGGGGAGTACTTCTGTCTGCTGGATCATCAAAAAATCGTTAATGGCCTTTCTCTGTTCATACGGGTCGGTCCAACATGTGCAGGTTTGGAAATTCCAGCGGGTGGAAACATCGCATATCAGAGCGTTGTTGGGGGAGGCGTTCTGCCGCTGCAACTCGAGGAGGGTGTTCCTGGCTTTGTACGAATGGATAAAGTGAAATGCACAGTTTCCTGGCCATTTTCAGAATGTTCTTGAAGATCGGTGGAAGACTTAGGAACCTTTTTACAACCAGATTTAACACGTGCGCATGCAGGGCGCATGGACCATCCCTCTCGGTGCAGCGGGACACCATTTTTCCTCCCATTGTCCGTCACCATGGTTCCGATTTGCAGTTGGGCGGGAGAAAGCCACACATCGGGTTTCTTGCTGCATGAGCGGAGCAGTTCCTCCCCTTTGTGACTTCGTTCGCCGAGGCAAGCTAGGTGTAGAACTGCGTGGACACCGCTGTGCCCTACAATGTGTATGATGGAGCAGTACTTGTCGAGGCTGAGGATGGTGGTGGTGGTGGAGGAGGAGGAGCGGACATTGACGCAGGAGCAGCAGTTGACAACGGGAGGAGGAAAGCGGGCGTCTCCTGTCCAAGTTTGTTGGTGTGCCTGGGCAGGAAAGCACATTCACCCAGTGGGCCGTAAAGGACTTGTACTGGCCCTGACCGTAGTTACAGCTCCAGACGCTCCGCGCTGCCGTGTACCTTGGAACAAAAAAAAAAAAAAACAAAAAAAAAAAAAAAAAAAAAAAAAAAAAAAAAAAAAAAAAAAAAAAAAAAAAAAAAAAAAAAAAAAAAAAAAAAAAAAAAAAAAAAAAAAAAAAAAAAAAAAAAAAAAAAAAAAAAAAAAAAAAAAAAAAAAAAAAAAAAAAAAAAAAAAATAAAAAAAATAAAAAAAAAAAGAAAAAAAAAAAAAAAAAATAAAAAAAAAAAAAAAAAAATAAAAAAAAAAAAAAAAAAAAAAAAAAAAAAATAAAAAAAATAAAAAAAAAAAAAAAAAAAAAAAAAAAAAAAAAAAAAAAAAAAAAAAAAAAAAAAAAAAAAAAAAAAAAAAAAAAAAAAATAAAAAAAAAAAAAAAAAAAAAAAAAAAAAAAAAAAAAAAAAAAAAAAAAATAAAAAAAAAAAAAAAAAAACAAAAAAAAAAAAAAAACAAAAAAAAAAAAAAAAAAAAAAAAACAAAAAAAAAAAAAAAAAAAAAAAAAAAAAAAAAATAAAAAAAAAAAAAAAAAAAAAAAACCTATAAGCTCAAGGGACTGACCCACTTTCGTTCTACATATTTATTGAATGTTGCTTGGTAACTGCCTTTTTGGAAAGAAATTACGGCTTGGAACTCTCCATCTCGGATCGGCGAACAAGCCATAGTTCTCTGAATGGTGCAGAGTCAACCATTGGAAAGTGAGGGACTGCAGTTACAACAACTTGGACAGGAGCACGGTCAGCTGCTGCACCCTTAGGGATGGTTGGACGCATACTGTTGCTCTCTTACAATCGCCTCTCTGAACGACTGCTGGCAGCCATGAGTAGCGAGGAGCAGGAGCATCTGGGACGGGAGAGGATGTCAAGAGAAACAGCTTTGCCTTCGGCCAGAGGTGGTGGTACGCCTTGACTGGCTGAAATGGCATGCGTGCCACTGGCCGCTGATGCTGCTGCAGCGGCAGGATGGGACCACACATCTGAGCCACGTTTCTCCCAGGCCACCGGATGGTGACGCTGCCATGTGTTGACGCCAGGGCCGTTGTGCCCAACGTTAGCTCCCTGGCCACGCTTCACTTTCTGCCCACAAGATTCTAAATATACCTATTCGCTCCTACTGTGTCTAGCAAAGAAACTGACCACCAACCGCCGAGTAGCTGCTTTTCCCGCCAACGCTCCGCATGAGTGGACAGAACTGCCGCCGCTGCTCGCTGAGCCCCTGTTGCCGCACTGTCTTGACTGCGAAGGGGTTTTCTACCCCGTGGCCGCTTGGTCCGACCTCACACTGCTGCTACCCTGCTGACTCACGGCCAACAACCCACTGCTGGCTGCGCCGACTGCCTGACGCGCAAGCTGAAGCCCTCTTCTCCTGACGATGATGAAGCCCGTGCTTCACCCGGCTCCCAAGTTGCGGTTCGGCTACATCAATCATCTATTTGTGGTTCATCGTCACTATGTCCTCATCACGGGTCTTGGTAAGCCGAGGCTGACCTCTCACCACATGACCTCCCATGCCACTCTCCACATCAATACTTTGCCGCCTCTGAAAGAAGCTGGGGATATTGGCCCCATTTCTTCGCTCCCAAACGTAGCTGCTGACTGCCCTCCTCAAATTGTTCACCCTCGCTATATAGTGGCGCTGAGCCAGACCACATAGTAGTCCCTGGCTGAGGGAATGGATGGGACAGCGGCGGCCTGAGGACAGGTGAGGGCCGCTGACCCGCTCCCGGGCCATCCCAAAACTAAGTGTTGTGTCTGAGGTTCCCACCGAACTCTTGGCTGGGGGTTGTCAGATGTCATCTGGGAGGAAGAGGATGCCCTAGTCAACCAATTAAAGGGAACCCTTGGGTTGCTGAAACAACACACGGCCGCTAGATGACAGCGGCAGTTGTGGCCTCACCGAGTGACCCTGCTGCGACGTCCCCTTGCTGTGCTGCGACCTGGGCCCGTTTCAGAAATGTTTGGGGCCACTGCCACTCGCGTTGCAGAGGCCCGCCCCCTCTCTGTCTGACTACTGTTTGTTCTAAATGTACAGACACTGTTTGATGAAGCTATCTGTATATGATAAATATACACCCTGTTTTGACTCCAAAAGAACCCAGTAACAAGCTTGGGTAACCCTGGGATATAAATTGCGCTCCACAAATGGCCAGGAAAAAATTTACTTGTATGTGTCGTTTCAAGCACTGTGTGTTTACTAAATGTAAAAGCACAAAACCAGGCTTAATTAACCTTCGCTTGTTGATATTATGCTACAAGAAAAATGTCATCATATTTCGGTGTTGAAAAGAAGGTTTATTTTTGTCAGCACAGCAGCAAAAACAACCCCCTAATTAAACCACTGGATTGTAAATTGCGCAATAGAATTGAGCCACCACCAACTAGTTGCTTTGTAGCGTGTTACATTTTCGTGTTTTATACGCCACTCAACAAGTGATACAGTTGTAATTAGCCTTTGCTTGTGAATTAGGCATTCAAAAAAAAAATATTATAGGTTTGGCGGTGAAAAAGGACGGTTTTTATTTTTGTCAGCACACCAGCAAACACGCTTTAATTAACCCCTGGATGTAAAAATTGCGCAAAGAATTGAGCCGCGCACAAACTTGTAGCGTGTTACAATTGCGGATTTTCTACGCCACACAACAAGAGATACAGTTGTTAAATTAGCCCTTTTGCCTTGTGAATTAGGCTACCAAAAAAAAAATTTATATATTTGGTCGTTGAATTGCCCCCCCCCTTAAAGACGGGTTTATTTTTGTCAGCACACCAGCAAAACAACGCATAATTAACCCCTGGAGGTAAATTGCGACCAAAGAAGTGAGCCGCACAAACTGTAGTTTGTAGCGTGTTTACAATTGCGTGTTTCTACTCCACACAACAAGAGATAAGTTGTAATTAGCCTTTGCTTGTGAATTAGGCTACCAAAAAAAAATATATATTTATTTGGCGTTGAAAATGAGGTTTATTTTTGTTTGTCAGCACAGCAGCAAAACAACGCTTAATTAACCCCTGGATGTAAATTGCGCCAAAGAATTGTGCCGCACAAACTAGTAGCGTGTTACAATTGCGTGTTTTGTTCGCCACAACACAAGAGATACAGTTTGTAATTAGCTTTGCTTGTGAATTAGGCTACCAAAAAAATATTGATATATTTGGCGATTGATAAAGACGGTTTTATTTTGTCAGCACACCAGCAAAACAACGCTTAATTAAAACCCCCTGGATGTAAAGTGCGCAAAGAATTGAGCCGCAAAACTTAGTAGTTGTTACACTTGCGTGTTTTCACGCCAAACAAAAGAGATACAGTGTGTAATCTAGCCTTTGCTTGTGAATAGGCTACCAAAAAAAATATATTATATTTGGCGGTTGAAAAAGGACGGTTTATTTTTTGTCAGCACACAGCAAAAACACGCTTAATTAACCCCAGGATGTAAATTGCGCCTAGGATATTGAGCCGCACAAACTAGTAGCGTGTTACATGCGTTGTTTTCTACGCCACACAACAAGAGATACAGTTGTAATTAGCCTTTGCTTGTGAATTAGGCAACAAAAAAAAATATATATATTTGGCGTTGAAAATAGACGGGTTTATTTTGTTCAGCCACACCAGGCAAAAACAACGCTGTTAATTAACACTGGATGTAAAATTGCGCAAAAGAATGAAGCGAACAAAACTTGTAGTTTGTAGCGTGTTACAATTGCGTGTTTTCTACGCCACACATCAAGAGAGATACAGTTGTAATTAAGCCTTTGCTTGGGTGAATTAGGCTACCAAAATATACTATAAATATATTTGAGTTGTAAAAAGAGGTTTAATTTTGTCAGCACACCAGCAAAACATAGCATAATATACCCCTGATGTAAATTGCGCACATAGAATTCAGAAGCCAAAAAATGATGGGGTATTTGTATTGTAAAACGCTGTTTCCTTTAATGGAATACAACAGGAACTGGCTTTGATCCCTGTGGTTATTCGGAATGTAATATGCAGCTGCAGTGGACGGACACACTGGTATTCAGATCCAATACCCTAAAAATCTGAAATAGAACATTCAGAGATACAGTCTCTGAGACAAGCTGAGGACACCCCACAGAAATCGCTGTATAAAAATCAGTTCTTCAGAAAGCGCTATCACCCGCAGCAGCATCATTCCCTATCAGTACAGTGAGAGGAGCGTGAGCTTACCAGGCGGCGGGCGCTCGGAATTAGATAGTGCGGTGGAGTCACAGTAATCCCGCGGTTTCTCTGATTGCTTCATCTCTGCACATGTCATGCAGCTGATGCCCTTCTTCCTCCCAGAGTGCTTTGGGCCCCATGTAACGCCATGTGCTCGCAGCCATTTTAGAAAATCAAAAGCACACTTCGTTCACCCGAAGTACCCCAAAGTTCGAATTCGTTACCGAAACCGACGTTTTCCTGAAATTCTAACGAATTCCACTTCGTTAGAATCAATTCGCCATCTCTATATTCTTGACCTATTGTTCTTTACTACGTTGTTTTGTGTTATGCACACTTTGTTAAGAAATTTATGGTTGTGTTGTTTTTTTTAATTTTATTGTTATATCAATGTTCTATATATATTTTTAATCCTGAAATCCTGCTGTTTTCTTTTGGCCTAATGATAGATCTGACACTTACCTTTTCAGGTGTCTCCTATGTTAACAGCACAGCAGGATTACACGAAAGGTGACCCAATGATGTAGAGATAAACACTGGATCCAACTGTTCAAAATAGAAGATGGTCACCGGCTCCCCCTTATCCTAATCCTGCACAGTGGTCTTCTTCCTAGTTCTCTAGTGGGCCTCTTGTATGAACCTGTTTAGGTCTAAAATCATACTTTTTGCCCATAGGTTAATATGGAAAAAAGAGTGAGTTTTAGAACTAAAACAGTTTCATACATGTGGCCCAGAAGAATGTCTAGAAGTCAATGGCTCTGCTTTGTTAACTGGCTCATTATTTCTATGAAGCTTGCTGTAAATTGCTTCTCTTATAAAGGCTGTTTATATGCAGCTCAGACAAGGTGGCTGCCTCCTTATTCATTTTGCAGAAAACAGTAATTTTAAAATTTCTTACAATCAAAAAAATAGTATGGCCTCTGAAGACAAATATATGTACCAGTATCTAACTTTAGAAAAGTAAAAATAAATAAAATAAAATGGCGATAGATTTCCAAAAAAGATGCAATGGATGACAGGTATAGCAATTGAAATCAAAAAGTAATGATATGAAATACATGATCCGCATTAAATTTAAAAACCACTAATAGATGTAGTGAATAACACTGATTATCTTGTGAACCTGTCAAGGTGGTGGGTTATATTAATTAAGGCAGCAAGTTGATCAGTCTGTTTTTGAGACTATTTCATTAGGGAAGACTAAGCAATGTATAGGACTGCGCTTGTCAGATGTCTTCACTGCTGTGGACATAAAACGACATGAAAGAATTACTAAAAAACGTTTAATGAAATGAGTTTTCTGTCCCCCCCCTGTCAAAAGAGCTGAAAAAACGGGGTTCTGGATTTTGACAGCTTTTTCGTTTTTTGGAGGCGTTTTTTGGAGTGTTCTTTGCTCTGCTTTTAAGTATGCCACAAATTAGCCTTTGGATGTAAAAACTACACCTACAGGTGGAGTTACATGTTAAGTACGTCACTTCCTTTAGATCACTGCAAGCCATTTGTGAGACATTGTCCATTTTGTGTGCTGCTGCTGCCTGTGTAGTGCTACTTTATTAATTTTGCACCAGATTCTTGCACACAAATCCACAAGAACCCACAAATATCTTTTCCAATACAGCAAGATAACTGTAATTAGCGTCAAAATCTGATAAAGAAAAGGATTTTAGCGCCAAAATACCAAATAAGCATTATAGACCAAATTCCGTAAAAAAAACAATTATTTTTAGTGTCAGAAGCGAGAATCATTTATAGCGCCAAAATTTTTTAAAGATTTTGATCTTAGCGCCAAATCCGTTCAAAAAAAAAGGATTCTTGCGACCAAAAAATACGAAATACAAATTAATTTTTGGATGTAAGAAACGATGAATTCACGTTTATTAGCGGCAAATATCTGTAAATAAAAAAATTTATTTTAGTGCCAAAAGCTTTAAAAAACGGGATTCTTGCGGCAAAATCCGTTAAAATAAAAGGTATTTTGGTGTCAGAAGTGAGATTACTGTTTATTAGCGCCAAAATCTGTAAAAAATAAAATTTATTTTGTGCCAAAAAAAGTTAAAAAAACCGGATTCTTGCTGCCAAATTCGTTTTTATTAATAAAAAAAATGTATTTTTGGCGTGGAACGGAGATTAACGTTATTAGCGCCAAGATCTGTAAAAAAAAATTATTTTAGTGCCAAAAAAAAACGTAATAAAAGGATTCTTGCGCCAAAATCCGTAAAAAATGTTATTTTTGCCGTCAGATGCGAGAAGTAACGTTATTAGCGGCAAAATCTGTAAAAAAATTATTTTAGTGCCAAAAAACATAAAAAAACGGATTCTTGCGCCAAAATCCGTAAAAAAATGTATTTTTGGTGTCGGAAGCGAGATAACGTTATTAGCGCCCAAAAAATCTGTATAAAAAAAAATTATTTTAGGTGCCAAAAAACGTAATAATTAAAAAAACAGGTTATTCTTGCGCCAAAATCACGTTTAAAAACATATTTTTGGCGTCAGAAGCAGAGATAACGTTATTAGCGGCAAAATTCTGTAAAAAAATTATTTTAGTGCCAAAAAAACGTTAAAAAAACCGGGGGATTTTGCGCCAAAATCATAATAAGACGTCGATTTTGGCGTCAGAAGCGAGATAACGTTTTATTAGCGCCAAGAATCTGTAAAAATTTTATTTAGTGCCAAAAAACGCTAAAAAAAAAAACGCGGATTTCTTGCTCAAAATCCGTTAAAAAACATCATTTCTGGCTGTCAGAAGCGGAGATAACTTTATTAGGCGCTAAAATATGTTAAGAAAAGAAAAAAGGTTTTAACACCAAAATCCGTAAGAAAAAACGGATCAATAAAAAACAAAAGGATTCTGGCGCCAAATCCTTTAAAATAAGTTTTTTTTGAGAAAAAAATATGAATTGCGCAATATTTGTATTTTCAGCGTTCAGTAGCGAGATATTTTTTAGCGCCAAAATATGTTTAGAAAGGTTTTTAGCATCAACTTTGTAATAAAAACTGATTCTGATGTTCAACATCTGTATAAACGTCATTTTTAGCGACAAAAAAAATATGAATTGCAGGGCAAAATTGTATTTCAGCGTCAGTGGCGAGATAACTTTTTTTGGCCCAAAAATTATTTTAGAAAAGGATTTTAGCATCAAAATCTAAAAAAAAGAGGATTTTGATGCCAAAATCTGTAAAAAAAAAAGTATTTTTAAGGAAAAAAAAAAAAAAAAAAATGAATTGCGCAAAAATCGTATTTTTCAGCGTCAGTAGCGAGATAACTTTATTTAATGCCAATATATGTTTAGAAAAGGATTTTCTTA
The DNA here is from genome assembly GCA_025379985.1 of Phyllomedusa bahiana. Lineage (NCBI taxonomy): Eukaryota > Metazoa > Chordata > Amphibia > Anura > Hylidae > Phyllomedusa > Phyllomedusa bahiana. The sequence goes on from JAODAL010064649.1 coordinate 8,858, forward strand.
AACATATTTTAGGATAGGATTTTAGCATCAAAATCCTGTAAAAAAAAACAGTTTCTGATGCCAAAATCTGTAAAAAACGTTTATTTTTAGCGAAAAAAATATGAATTGCGCAAAAATCGTTAGCGGACCAAAGCATGTGATCATGTTTATTACAAAAGTACAAACAGGGGTCACATTAGACATTTGTATGCAATTTGATAAGGATATACCTTTTTAACATCCCACTATTAGGGGGACTGGGTCTACTGGGAGGGTTTTTATTGGAAAATAAATCGCGGCAAAAAATGCATGTTGGCAATATACGACCAAGTAAAAAAAACGAGCAGAAAAAGAGCTCAGTGTAGACAGCATGGAGGGTTTTTACAATAGAAGTCTATGGGGATGATTACAGTCGTTTTTCCAGCGTTTTAGAAAACGATAAAACGCTGAAAAAAAGGGACGTTTTTTCTGTGCAGTGTAGACATAGACTAAGGATCAAGGGCCACATTCATGAATTTTGTGGACAGACTTGAACTTGGTGTTAAAGTACACTACTGTGACTCCACAATGAAGGTAGTATCTGTTTGTTTCCAGGCTATAGCCATATCTCATAGATAATTCCCCTAAGTATATTTACGTGTACTTAATTATCAATATTACCAAAGTAAAAATTGCACCCCAACTCACGGACCAGCCACAGTTGCTCACACTTTACTTACATAAGCCATGCTCATCTCCCATGGGGGGCTTCTCTAATGCCTGACACATCAAACAAAGCTTACCTTTGGAGACCCCTATTTATCTTATGTGTACAAAAAAGTCTGTGAATTTCAGTTTCTTGTATAACATGTCTGAGATGAAAGCTTTACACATTAAATATATCAAGCAGGGCCGGGACTGGATTAAAAAATCAGCCATGAGCAACTTACAGCCTCCGCAGCAGCCACATACTATATCTGTCTTAAAAATTTCCCTTGTTCTCGCACCCTCGACACTTTCTATATTAAACTACATTATAAGGTGCTTTCACACAGAGCATTTTTGATTGCGTTTTTTATGTGTTTTTGGTGCGATTTTTTTATGTTGTTTTTGTGCGTTTTTTGTGCAGAAAGGCTCAGAGCAGGTTAATGGCTGTTACATTTCTGCACAAAAATTGCATTAAAAAATGCTCTACTACCTCTCTGTGTGAGAGGAGCCCCTTAACACAAGCCAGAAAGTGAAAGTGGTGAAGAGAAACCCTCATCACAGAGTCAGGTGAGCACTTGCTTTATAATCGGGGACAAGCCACACTGTCACTAAATAAAGCATCCAGCATAACCTATAACCCCACAATCACTCTCCAGTTGTCAGGGCTAACCATTACATGGTTACAGCACTGAATCAACACTGATGTAAAATGACCCTGTCATGCAGGGTCTCACGGAGACGTCGTTCTCTGATGGGACTTGTTATCTTCTCCTTTCTTCTCCATCTGGCCCAAACCTCCATGATGCCTTCCCTTGTTGTCCATTCCATTTTCTCTGTCCTGTACAGCATGCAATGTCTTCTTCTCCGGTCACTACTCGTCCCTGTAGTATATTTACCAAAACTTACTCTGGCTCCTCTCTTTTTCAGCACTTTCCTATCAGTTCCCTACTCTGTATCAAAGCCTCCCCATACCATAGAGTAGTAGGTAGACTGGGCCTACTGATAATTAGCCTGGTAGCAGGGCTGCCCCCAGTAACTGCAGTAGCTAGGGCTGACCCCCGTAATTAGCCAGGTTGATAGGGGCTGGCCCCTGTAATTAGCCAGGTAGGGAAGTAATTAGTCAGGTAGGGCCAGTATTGCAGGTAATAGGGCCAGGGTCAGTAATTTTTGCAGGATAATAGGGCCAAGGCCTCAGTAATTGATGGTAATAGGAGCCAGGGCCAGTAATTGGCCAGGTAATAGTCCGAGGGCAGTTAATAGCCAGGAATGGAGGCCAGAATGCACGTTAGGCAGGTAATAATGGGCCTGGGCCGTTGCCGGGTAATGTGGCCAGTTAGCCGTGTAATGGGGCCATGGGCCAGTTAGGCCGGGTAATGGGCGCAGGGTCAGTTAGCCAGGTAATGGGGGCACAGTTTGACCAGGTAATAAGGGCCAGTAATGCAGGTAATGGGGCAGTTTGCCAGGTAATGGGGGGCAAGTTAGCAGGTACTGGTCAGTATGCAGATAATGGCCAAATAATGCAAGGTAATGGGGCAAGTAATGCAGGTAATTAGGCACAATATTGCAGGGTAATGGGGACATATAATGAGAGAATGGGGCCAAATATTTGTTTATAAAAAATAAAAATAAATACTTACCCGCTGTCTGTCATTTCTTCTCTCCTCTTATCTTCTCTTCTTTCTCTCTTCGTTATCCGGCAGCCACTCGTCATCAATCGCGCGCTGCTGCTCGGCCTCCTGGGAGCTGAACGGGCGGCATCAGTGCATGGTGGGTCTGTGACCTGGCGGTGAAGCTGTGTGGCGGAGGGGGGCCCTGTCGACCTCCTGCACAGGGGTCAAGGCGCAGATGTGACCATTGTGCCTCTGTGGATCTCGGGGCCCCCTCCGGGGGGGAGACATACGGCCCCATCAGTGGGCGTTCCGTGGTTGGGCTGCAGCCGGACCCCAGCGGGTCCCAGCTGGCAAATGCCAGGTTTGCCCTATGGGCACGTCCGGGCCTTATAATATGTCCTCTAAAAAGGTATTGCTGATTTCTTTCTCTTCTACTGTTTTTGTGGGGTAACATGGTAAACATGATACTACTAGCATATGGTTAAGTATGTAAACACCTGGAATGTACAGCACCCTGGAATTAACGCGTTGCTTTAAACAAGTTTGATAATAATAATGCAGTTGCTTCCAAGGTGTAGTGTGCCTGTTACTGTGACTGATGGGAGATGTTCAGTGAGAGGTAGAATGGTATCAAGGACAGGATGCAGTGCAAGCATTCGCCTGGGACTACAAAGGACATGATGCTAATAGCGTGGAAAACGTTTGTGGTGCTCAATGTTTACCTTAACTATAAGAGGGAGTTTACAAGGGAAATCTATAAAAGGACTTAATTTGAAGTTTTACAGAGTCAATAGAGTGAGTGTGGTGGAGTGTTTGGCAGGGGCTGAGGTTGGTGTACATAGCAATGTTGGCTCCAGATACAGTCACCATGGAGATCTGCATGGTAGGTTTGTAGCTAAGGGAAAATGTGTTGAAGCATCAGTGAAGCTGGCTGGTGCAAAGCCACATAGAGCTGATGGGCTGAAGCCAGACCTGGAGTCAGAGAAGTACTGCACAAATGGAACCACATGGGGAAAGCTAATGAGCTGGTTATGGAACAGAGTGCCCTAGATGCCGTAGCTGGGTCAGTGTGGGCAGTGGGTACGCTTGCCCAGAGTACAACCATGAATTCGAGGGTCCTTTAATGGGCTGTTACCTCTTTTGACAAAGATTTGGATGGAGCGTGACGTACCTATTAGGTTGGAATTGTATAGTTGTGTTTACAGAGTATCGTTTGTGCATTTATATTCATCAGCCATGGGTAAATGGGGTATTCTCGTTAGGATAGAGGTTTTAGTGGCTATGAGGACCTGTGGTGGTGCAAACATCCTACAATTGTAATGATGGAAAACTGTTAGTTGCAGTTCTTGGTGGGGCTGTCGCTAGAAGGTAGTTGAGACCCACAGTGCAAAAGCTAGGTGGTAAGTGGCCAACAGTCATTTTTGTGGGACTTGGGCATATATCAGCCTCCTGGCCCCAATACACCAATCTCGCTCCTTCCAAGTGTGTGAAGACAATAAATAGGGTGTGTCATTCCAAGAAGGGAGCCCCTTTAAGGTCTGGTCCTTAACTTTCTTCAGCTGTTACTTCTTGCCCCTATTCGAATAACAATGTTATACTATTGTTCATTAATATGAAGACTAGGAAAAAGTTAAATACGCCTTTACACTTGTTAACAATATATTTCTACAGCTGACAATGAAAAGATGAGGCCTCCTTAACAGGGTTTAGGCTCTTTTACAGCAATGTTTTTGTGACCATTGTAATTTAAATTAACTGTAGATTAGATAAAGTTACATCAAAGGTATCTGGTAGGAGACGATACAGTGATACCTCAGCAAGGAATTACAAGAAAGTTATAATATTTCCAAGGAGTTTCTCTGACTTGAAAATATATTAGGTGGAACTAATCTACAAGTTATTTTGGTTTCGACATTTGTTCATGTTTACAGCATGAGCGACCAGTTATTTACTATATTATATTTATTCAGTGGTGTGCTCCCCAGATGTGTGCAGAGCTTCCGCCTCTGATGAATGTAATTGGGAAAAAGTTAGAGGGTTCCCAGATCAGATCGCCATGATGCAGACTAATTTATTTAATGGAAAACAGTTGTCCTCTGTCTCCAAACAATAATTACACGTATTGAAATTGTGCACAAGGTCTTGTGAAGTAGACTTGAGTCCGATGGTGCGTGAAAGGACCTACTTGCTCTTTTACTTCTCTATTGCAATATTGATCCCACAATGTGATTCCAAGTCTTGGTGATCCAGTTTACTACCGATACCTGCAAACAGGCTGATTTAGGGCCACAGGTATGGAAATTGTGTAAGTCTAAAACTCACTCTTTTTCCATAGTAAGCTATGGGCAAAAAGTGAGTTTTAGACCTCACAGATTTCATAAATGTGGCTTAGTGTCCATCTCTGGTGATCTTTTTGGGATTTAGCCACAGTCTTTTCTTAGTGGGTTTTTTAAAGCCAATTTAGTAGTTTAATAATATGATCCAAGACCAAAAATAAATTCTCACTAAAACCCACAATAAAAAAAAAAATATGTTGAATTTTTATTAGAATAAAATTACATAATAAAAAATATATTAAAAAGTGGAGAAATGGAACCAGAAACAGTGGGACCAAATCATGATTAAAGGTAATTAATAATAAAAATGATATTAATATGGCAAAAAAAAAACAAATACAAAGAACAAAGGCACAAACACACACACAAATAAAAGGAAAAGTGCCTAACTAGTATCAAATAACCAACAATATAGTCAATCAATTACATAACACAGTGATATGTATACAATTGGTATGCAAAGTGCTAAGAGTGCCAATGCTTAAAAAAACCAAAAGTATAAATAGTAAGTGACACTAGTTCCCGTGACTCAAACAGAATCATACGGATACAAAGAAATTAAGTGACAATGCTTAGTAATAACAAAAAACTAAAACAATAGGGAAGGGGGGGGGGGGAAAAGTAGCACAATGCCATAAATCAAAAAATTATTCCACAGTTATACAACCCAAGTCAAACATGATTACAATCACCCACTGCAGAAAACTTGATGTGCGTTTCACTTGCGTGCTTTGCTGCATGATCTGGTGCCCACTGTTTCTGGTTCTATGTTGGCAATTCATGTTTTGACTGTTTAATATATTTTTATTAAGTATTATGCTAATAAAAAATTGTAATTTTTTGGGTGTATGGTTGGTGATAGTGTGGAGGTGGGAGTCATCGGAATAATAAGATGGAGGAGAGGGGGTCATGGGTGGAGGTGAGAGGGACTATTAGGTAATGTTAGGTGGTGGCTCATGGGTGGGTATTTTGGAGGGGCTGTATTTTGTGTGGCCACTAGGTCACATAACACAATGGCAAGGGCAGGAGAGGAGTTACAGGCCATAGCTTACAGGCACAAGGGAGGGAGAGGGCCACTGGAAAGTCTGTTACCTGCACACCCAGAAAATCAGCCGCAACCATGACCTTCAAGGGATGCAGGCAGTGAAGTTTAGTACTTTAGTACTTTTAGCAGGGGCGTCGCTAGGCTGTTTCATTCAGGGCTCGGGCCCCGAATAAAACACCCTGTGCCCCGAGTCTCCCGGGCTTCCAGGCGCTGCCGTGGGCTTGGGCACCGACTGGAATTCAGATGCATGAGCGTCCGCTGGACGCATCACTCAGTGAGGGCTTTGCGGTGCAGTGTGCGAGCGCTCCTGCCCCTCAGACAGTGTCGGTCCCGCAGGTCTGACACAGCGGGCCCCGGGTCCTCACAGCGTTGAGGACCCGCCGCGGCCCCTTTGCGCCTCAGCCGGCAGCGTCGCGATGATGGATTGTCATCGCGACGCTGCCTCTCCTCGGGCGCACAGAGCGTCATAGACCGTGCGCCCGAGGAGCTGCCGGAGGAGCGCGCTCGCCGAGGGAGTTAAGGCGAGTATGAATGTTATTTTTAACGCGTTTACCTGTCTCAGTGCCCTATATACGGCCTGTGCCCCTATAATGCCTGCCTGTGGCCCCCTACACTGCCTGTGGCCCCCATATCCCTCCCTGTGGCCCCCATATCCCTGCCTGTGGCCCCCATATACTGCCTGTGGCCCCCATACCCTGCCTGTGGCCTCCATATACTGCCTGTGCCCTATATGCCTTTGCCTGCCTGTGGCCCCTATATCCCTGCCTGTGGCCCCATATACTGCCTGTGCCCCTATATGCCTGCCTGTGGCCCCCATATCCCTGCCTGTGGCCCCATTATACTGCCTGTGCCCCTTTTATGCCTGCCTGTGGCCCCCATTTCCCTGCCCGTGGCCCCATATACTGCCTGTGGCCCCCATATCCCTGCCTGTGGCCCCCATATACTGCCGTGGCCCCAGATCCCAGCCTGGGGCCCCCCATATACTGCCTCAGTGACCCCATATTTTTTCTCAGTGACCATAAAATTCTGCCTCAGTGCCCCTATATACCTTTGGGGCCCCCTTTTAAAACTGCCTCAGTGCCCCCATTATACTGCCTGTGGCTCCATTTTACTGCCTCAGGCCCCATTATGCCTGGGCCCCCCAATATACTCCCTTTGCCCCATATCCCTGCCTGTGGCCCCTATATACCTGCCTGGGGCCCTATACCTGCCTGGGCCCCATATATCTGCTGTGGCCCCATATACTGCTGCAGTGCCCCTATATACCTAACTGAGGGGACTGCTATACCATAATTAAGGAGTTGCTGGAAATGTGAGGATTCTAAGATATTTGTGTCCAAATCCTCAGGGACGAGTATTGGCCGGGAGCAATCAGCATGAAGGTGTGAACCGGATGGAGAAGAAAAGGGAAAGTGAACGACGCTGATCAGAAAAGACGTCTCCGGTGAGTCACTAAATGTAACTGCAGTGTAATCACTTATATGTCTGCAGAGCCTACATACAACTAGTATCACCACTATCTGGTCCCTGTATGGCGGTGGTATATGTAATCAGAGCCCGTGTAAGCTGATAGTCACATGTGGGGGGCGCGTTCGGTCAGGGTCTGGGAGGATTATTTGAGCCTTAAGTAGTAATAGTTTGGGGTCTTGGTTTTGTAGGTGGGTTTTTAGTAACAATCACTTGTCTGGTAGATTTGCTCCATGTGTAGGTGGATGTTTTGGTGACTGTTTAGGGGTATTGTCATATGAAGGTGAGAAGATCTGAAAAAGTAAATTTGTCAAATTTGGGGTTTTTACTGTACAGTGACTGCTGAGGAGATGGACGGGATCTGTGTGGGATGTGCAGAAAATTAGTGACAGGAACAGAAGGTTTTTCTCTGTAAAAAAACATCCGCAGTTCACAATGAGGCGCGAAAAATGTCGTGTGAACCCAGCCCTACCCAGAAAAACACAAAGGGCCCGAGCCCCGGATGTTTTAGGACCCTAGCAACGCCCTTGACTTTTAGTGTTTCTATTTTTCTACAGGCTCCCTGCTTTTGTACTATGTTGGATTCCTTGGACTACGTTGAATCAACATTGGATCCATTTCTTTAAAGGGGTTTTGCCAAGAAGTGAATTCCTTACCTAACAGGCTGATACTCCCTTCTTGAGACTTGAAAAATGGGCGTTGTGTTACTGTGTTTAAAAAAAACAAGTACCTCCTCTGTGATGTCATCGCTTCACTTCCCATGCACACTCCTGATACTCAGTCTCTGTAGTTGAGCAAACATTGTTTTGCTAAACCACAGAGGAGAACTGTATTGTGCACAAGCTATATGCGTTTTATTTCTCCCTCTTATTTGCTCAGGAGAGAAGATAAGCTCTCAGCAGGCAGCTTCTTTCATTCCTTCACAAACAGCTGCAGGGGGAGAGGGAGGGGGTCTGAGCAGAGAGCCAGAGAGCATCTACATGTTTACTCAAATAATTACATTACAACCAGTGGATTCTCTATACAAAAAACACAGGATCTTTCTCCCCAGTCCCTTCAAAGCTCGTTCATGTTCCTTGCCATCAGATAAGAAGTGCAAACAACGCAAGTGCGGCTAGATCAGCTCCTGTCAGCTACTGGTCGTGTCTAATGTAAACTGTCAGGAAACCAAGCGCATGTAAGGAAGGCTGAAGCTCTCATAGGCTTCACTTTTTTGATGACATATATTTAGCAAAGTGATTAAATACCCATTTTGGAGGATCCCACGCCAACAGTAGATCATGGCAAAACCCCTTTAATAAAATGGTCAATGAGGGATTTGGTCGTGGAGCATTTATTTAAATAACGTGTTTTTTTCCGGGGTTTTTATATTTTTTTCCAATGTTGATAATGGAGGTGTCTGACAGACGTCAGATATTACTATCATTGGATTTTGGTGTCAACTAAGGCTGACACTAACCCCTGTCACTATTACTCCAGTACCCAATACATCAGAGGTACTGGGAAGAGCCGGGCTACCATCAGAAGCGGACACTCTAATGTAATAGTCCGCTTCTGGGACACTGCGGGCTTGTGTTTTTAGGGTGGGAAGAAGCCATATCAATGAACTTTCCCATACTAATGGTATCAGGCTGATTTTACCGTGACTGGTTATGAAATAAGGGAGACCCAAAATTGTTTTCATTTTATTATTTGCAAAAGGAAAAAAAAATGTGGGGTCTCAACAAATGGAACATATGGGGGTCTGAACAGACACCAGGGCGACATGTATGAACTGGGCTGCGCCACAATTCTGGCCTCAAAAAGCTGTAGTAGACTAGTTCTATAGATGTATGAACGGGTGTACTCAAAGACAATTTTTAGTGTGCCAAAGTTTTGGGGCGTTCTGAAAGCGTGTCGCACCACATTAGTAGAAATAGACACATTTATAAATCTTTGACGCCAAAACTTTGGCACAGAACAGTTAGAACAGCCAGACCACGTTAAAGGTGGTCTGAGCCAGACTTGTCGTATTGGCACTGGACTGCGCCTGTATGTATGACCTGCAGAAGAACAAATTCATACATTCTGGCGCAGTCTATACTACCTTAAAGTGATTTAGAACTAGTCTATCAGCGCCAGAATTCATACATGTCGCCCCAAGTCAGAGTATGCTCCCATCTGTACTAAGGTCACTTGTCGCAGTGGATGGGCCCTTATAGTTTTGATCAAAATTGTACATTAAGAACCTCAAATTTTCATGTATCCTAAAAATTCCTATATTCCCTTTGACTTTTTTTAGTGCCTATAGAGTGCTGCTGATATTGTGTTTGCATTGCTTTTGCTGCTACGCCAGCGTGCACCTACACTACTTCCTTTAAAATCGTTTTGTATGTGCTGACTAATTTTTGTTTTTTGAATTGAATGCAGAGGTGCAAATACATGGCGGCTCTTTTGGACTACGTATTGTCAGGACAAAAGTGGCACATGACAGCATCTCCCTGAGTGAAGCCAAGAGGAGATTTAAGTGGCATGGTGCTCTAACCTGCAGCCCTTTCATACTGGCAATCTGAAACCTCAGTGCAAGGACGAAGATACTGGTTCTGTCCATAATTCTAAAAGGTTAAAAATCTACAGCTCAATTATTCTGCTGGTCTA
>JAODAL010064650.1:0-18617 GCA_025379985.1 Phyllomedusa bahiana
TAAAGTCCTCTAGGGTGGGGGGAAAGGGGAAGTGAGGCCCCGAGGACATCGGGGGGAAGGGGGGTGAAAAGGGAACAACGGGAAAAAGGGAAAAAAAGCAGGGGGCCCAAAGTAAAGAGAACCCCCAAACCCCAGCTGAGGCGCAGGGAGCCCACCCCCAAAAAAAAAGGGAGGGGGCCCCCAAGGAACCCCTTTTCCGGGGGTTTTCCCCAAAAACCCTTTAAAACCCGGGAAACCGGGCCCCCGGCCCAAACCCAATCTAAGGCCCTGAGGGGGAAATGACGTGGGAAGGAAAGGGGACCAGGGGAATAAGGGGAAGGGGGCCACTCTCCCCCAGCAAACTTCTTATCACTTTGGAAAAGTGGTTTTAAAAGAAAAAGGGAAAGCGGCCCCCAAAAAAACAAAGGGGGGCCAAAAAAGGGGAAAAGAAAGAGGGAAAGGGCCAAAACCGGGCCTCCAACCCTCATTTTGGAGTAATGGAACCAAAATCCATCCCCTTTAAACCCCCGAGTAAGGGCCCCGGTGCCGTGCAACTGGAAGTGCCAAAAAGGTAAAAAAAACCCCCCCCCCCCAACCATCCCCCCCTAAGTCCAAAGGGAAAACCCGGAAAAACCCTTTTCCCCCTCTTCCCGGGAGGGGGAAGAAGAGGACGGGGTGGCCCCAAAAGGGGAATTTGGCCCTGGAAGCCCGGGGTTGGAGGGCGGGACCAAAGGGAAAACCCAAAAAAATCCAAAGGGGGAGGGGACCCTGGAAGGATAAAAAGGTGAAGGAAAAAAGGGGGGTGGTGGGGAGAAGTTGTGTTGGGGGTGGGGGCCCAAAAAAGTAGAAAAAAGGGTGAGGTAAAGGGAAAGGATGTCTCCATCAGTCCAAAGGGGAAAAAAAACCCTTGTTTTCTGATTTAGGACGGAGACCCGGGGGCAACGGGAAAAAAGAAGGGTGACGACCCCGATCCCCAATTTATGGGGCCCCCGACTCCATTGGGCGCTGGGATTTTTAATGTGGCCACGAAAAAACCAAAAGTGGGTAGATTTACGGCGTTTGATTTTTTCACGTGTTTTAAGCGATTTTTTTCTTCTTCAAGAGACCAATTTTACGGACAGGGGACATGAGGAAGGCCCAAAAAGGGAATGGGGAACAGGGCCTTCTTACTGGTCTCTTTGCAGCCCCCCGCCATATATCCGGAGTGGCAGTTCTTTTTACCGCCCGCGGTTGAATGGCAGACGGGTGAATCGAGCTCGAAATGGTAGATGTCTGATCTAGATGTTTATCGTGAAGGGACAGGAGGCTCAGGCTCAAAAACAATCCAATGGCCCCCCAGATCGCCAGGGAGACGAAATGTCTCCTTTATGAGTAATATAGCTTTTCCTTTTTACAAAGCCGGCAAGTCATCATTGGCGGAGATTTCAACACCTGTCAGGAATCTCAAATAGGGGAGTGCCAGAGGTGTGGCTCATGATGGCGTTCGTACTTAGTAAAATAGTTAGTGAGGCTCGCCTTGTGGATGTCCCCACAGGCACAACCTCAGCCACAGAGGGTTCACCTATCAAAGAGGTAGCGAGCATTAGGTCTAGGATAGATAGGTTTATATAAAGGAGGACTCTGTCTCGTCACCGTTATACGGTGCAGAGGTAGAGTTCTCCGCGACCACTGTATGATTTTGTTTTTCTTTGAATGTTCAGAGACCCCTGTATGGGAACGGTATAGGAAGCTTAATTCGACACTCCAGGAAGAAGAACGGAGATAAGAACAATCTTGTGAGGATTTCCTGCAGAGTCCAATTCCTTTACTGTGGGCTTATGGAGTAGTAATTCAAGTGGTGAGAATATTTAAGAAAAGGGCAGCGGGGTTCTTCCGCCAGACTCAAACCTCAGAGCTTGAACAGGTACCGCCAGTAACAGAGCCTGAGGAGAATACTCGAACATTTAGTCTCAACTGGAGGTGACCGAGATGAGGTCTCCAGAGTTTAAAACCTTGCCAAGGGATGCTCAGTAAGACAGCCGCATCCTAGTTTTGAAAAGGGAACATTGGCAGGTACCGCTGACCCCACCCTTACAAGAACTGCAGGATGTCGGTTAGTAGCAAAAAAGTTACGGGCCTAAAGGATTAGTACAAGGATCTTTGAGGAAGTCCAGTTTCAAGATCTTGTAATCGTTAGGTCTTTCTACTCCTCATCTTTTGGCAGGAGAGAAAATTTTAAATCGAGACAAATTTTGGCTTTTCTGCTGAAAGTATTCCTGTAGCCCGGAGTAACCTCTCTTTTGAGGATTTGACAGGCATGATCAGAGAGGAGAAGTAGAGGTGACTATAGACGGCTAGCCCTTAAGAAGAACCCCCAGGTCCGGATGGTTTTAACATCTGAGTTTTTTACAAGACCTTTAAGGACAATCTTGGTCCCCTCTTGACCGAGGGTCATAAATGAGTGCTTATCCTCCGGTACTCTGCCAGGTCTGTGAGAGGTCTGCTCTAATCATCTGTCAAAGGTAAGGATCTGTCCCGCATTGAGAACATGGCGTCCCATAGCGCTACTCAATGTGGACAGAAAGATCCTCGCAAAAGTGCTTTTAACATCTGGTGCCCGCCGGGCTCGCTGCTACAGGCGGGTAAGCAGCTGTCACCCGCGTGGCGCGTGGCACTGTGCAAGGAGGAGGCAGGAGGGATCGCCCCGGCGCCCACCTGTATTTACAGCGCCGGCCGTTGTGCGAGAGGAGGCAGGAGGGATTCGCACCCTTCTCCCCTGTAGTTAACACGCGCCGTCCGGTGTGCGGGGAGGAGGCAGAGGGATCGCTCCCTGCTCCCATCCTCCCCCTGTATGTAACAGCGCCGGCAGTGTGCGCTGTACATACAGTCAGCGTCGCAGGGGTTTGTGACGCTGCGGGCTGCACTCACTCCCCCTGCGACGCTGAGGGAGATCGCCGAAGCTGGCCGTGCTACAAGGGCCTGGTGAGGTAAGTGACTTTTATTATTTTATTGTATAAGCTATAGGGGGTGCAACTACCTGGCTTATGAAGGGGCAACTACCTGGCTACAAAGGGGGCAACAACCTGGCTAATTAAAGGGGCAACTACCTGGCTAATGAAGGGGCAACTACCTGGTAATGAAAGGGGGCAACTGCCTTGCTAATGAAGTGGCTAACCTGCTACAAAAGGGGCAACTATACCTGGCTAATGAATGGGGTCAACTACCCAGGCTAATGAAGGGGGCAACTGCCTGGGAAATAGAAGGGGGCAACTACCTGACTACAACAAAGGGGGCATCTACCTGGCAACAAAGGGGGCACACCTGCTGTAATGGGCACTACGAGGGGGGGGTCTGTGTAGACCTGGTTAATAGGGGGCTACTACCTGTCTTTTAGGGCATCTACCTGGTTTTCTTCCAAAGCCCATTAATGCAGTTAGAACTGATGAGTGTTGCTTATTGAAGGGCTGTGGTAACACAAAAAAGATGGGCGTGTCCATGCAAATTTTTGCCCTCTTCAATCTCCTGCTTTTTCATTTTCAAAAGTTGGCAACTATGCTATATACAGGAGATCTCCAGGTTATACCAGCATGCCCCATATCACTATATACAGGAGATCCACAGGTTATACTAGCATGCTCCATATCGCAATATACAGGAGATCCACAAGGTTATTAACCAGCATGCTCCATATCACTATAAACAGAGATCTCCAGGTTATACCAGCATGCCCCATACATCACTATATACAAAGATCCCCAGTTTATACGAAGCATGCTCCATATCACTATATACAGAAACTCCCCAGGTTATCCCAGCATGCTCCATATCACTATATACAGGAGATGCCTCCCAGGTTATACCACATCACCTCCATATCACTATACACAGGAGATCCCAGGTTATACCAGCATGCTTCATATCACTATATACAGGAGAACCCCAGGTTATGCCAGTATGGCTCCATATCACAATATACACCAGGAGATCTCCAGTTATACCAAGCATCGCTCCATATCATATATACACAGTAGATCCCCATGTTATAACCAGCAACTCCATATCACTAAACACAGGAGATCCCCAGGTTATACAAGCATGCCTCATACACTATATACAGAGACCTCCAGGTTATGCCAGTTATCCTCCATATCCATCTAAAACAGAATCTCCAGGTTAACCATCAGGCGTCCATATCACTATATACAGGAGATCCCCAGGTTATTACCAGCATGCCCCATATCACTATATACAGAAATCCACAGTATATATACCACATGCTCCCTTATCACTATATACAGGAAGATCCCCGGTTATACCAGCATGCTCATATCACTATATACAAGGAGATCCACAGGTTATACCACAGGCTCCATATCACTATATGCAGGAGATCCCCAGGTTATACCATCATGCTCCCATATTCACTATATACAGGAGATTTCCAGTTCATACCAGCATGCCCCTATCACTATATACAGAAGATCCCCAGGTTTATACCAGCATGCACCATATCACTAAATACCAGGAAATACCCCAGGTTATACCAGCATGCTCCCATATCACTATATACAGGAATCTCCAGGTTTATACCAGCCTGCTCCATATCACTATATACAGGAGATCCCCAGGTTATACCATCATGCCCGCATATCACTATATACAGGAATCCCCAGGTTATACCAGCATGCTCCATATCACTATATACAGAGATCCACAGTTATACCAGCAGGCTCCATATCACTATATACAGGAGATCCCCAGGTTATACCAACATCCCATATCACTTATATGCAGAGATCTCCAGTTATACCAGCATGCCCCCATAATCACTATATAACAGAGATCCCCAAGTTTTTTTATACCAGCAGGCGCCATAGCACTATATACAAGAGATCCCCTGGCTATACCAGCATGCTCCATATCACTATATATAGAGATCCACAGTTATACCAGCATCTCCATATCACTATATACAAGAGATTCCCAGGCATACCAGCATGCTCCATATCACGAATATAGAGGAGAATCCAAGGTTATACCAGCATACTCCCATAATCATTAATCTAAATACAGGAGATCCACACGTTATCCAGCATACTCCATATCACTAAATACAGGGAGATCACAGGTTATACCATCATGCTCATATCACCTATATACAGGAGATTACCAGGTTTATACCAGCAAGCCCCCATATCACTATATACCCAAGATCCCAGGTTTAATACCAGCATGCTCCAAATCACTAATATACAAGAAATACCCAGTTATACCAGCCTGCTCCATATCACTATATACAGGAGATCTCCAGGTTATACAGCATGCTCCATATCACTATATACAGGAGATCCCCAGTAAACCAGCATCCCCCATATCACTATATACAGGAGATCCCCAGGTTTATACACCAGCATGCACCATATCACTATATACGGAGATCCACAGTTATACCCCAGCAGGCTCACCCATATCACTAATACAGGAGATCCCCAGGTTTATACCAACAGCTCCATATCACTATATGCAGGAGAACTCCAGGTAATACCACATGCACCATATCACTATATACAGGAGATCCCCAGTTATACAGCAGTCCATATCAACAAGATACAGAGATCCCCTGGCTATACCAGCATGCTCCATATCACTATATAAGGAGATCCACAGGTTATACCACATGCTCATATCACTAATATACAGGAGAGACCCAGGCTATACCAGCATGCTCCTATCACCAAATATAGGAGATCCCAGGTTTATACCAGCATGCTCCAGTATCCTATAATACAGGAATCCACAGGTTATACCACATACTCCATATCCTAAATACAGGAATCCACAGGTTTTACCAGCATGCTCCATATCACTATATACAGGCGATCCCCAGGTTTACCAGCATACTCCATATCCCCTAAATACAGGAGATACACCAGGTTATAACACATAACTCCCATATCCCTAAATACAGAGATCCACATTATACCAGCATACTCCATATCACTAAATACAGGAGATCCACAGTTATACCACAAAGCCTCTCATATCACTACATACAGGAGAATCCACAGGTTATACCCAGCATCTCCATATCACTAATACCGGAGATTCCCAGTTAAACCAGCATGCCTCCATATCACTATATACAGGAGATCCCCAGTTATACCAGCAGCACCATATCACTAATATAACAGGAGATCCCCAGGTTATACCGCAATGCCCATATCAATATATACAGGAGATCCCCAGGTTATACCACAAGCTCCATATCACTAGATACAGGAGATGCCCCAGGTTATACCTATCCCCCCGCATGCTCTATTTCACTAATATACAGGAGATCCCCAGGTTATTACCACTTGATCTAAATCCTATATGCAGAGATCCACAGGTTATACCAGCAGCTCCATATCACTATATACAGGGAGATCCCAGGTTATACCAGCATGCTCCATATCACTATATACAGGAGATCCCCTGGTTATCCCAGCAATGCACTATATCATTATATACAGAGATCCCCAGGTTATACACAAGCATGCTCATGTACTCCTACAATGTTGTACTGTTAAGTTAATACGAACGGCCATCGTCTTGCAGATCAGCACATGACCTGATATGGGCTTTGTAACAGTGGGAATGAGTTTACCCCTTAATCAACACATTTGGTAATTGTTTGGAGACGTTGACCTTTTACAGATGTCTTACAGTCTGAACACCGCAGGGATAACATCATAATTCATGATACTGGCTCGGCAGCAGACAAACGCAGACCCCAGAACATCGCAGCCGCTGCAAACCTTTCCCCTCTTTCTGAAGTCCTTTGGAGTCTGACAGAAATCATGGGGAAAGGATATAACAGAGGATGCACTACACGAATTATGGATTGTTATAAGGTGCAAAACGTCCAAAATGCAGATTCAGGCAGTTCATACGGGTTAGGGACTGTAGGTTCCTTCTTAAACCTTTATTTGTATGTTAGCCGTCGGAACCAATATATTTAGTACATGTGTGCGTATATGTATGGTGTGTAATTAATAGGCAGGGTATATGACCCCATAAGCAGGTATAGGCAGGTATATGTCCCCCATAGGCAGGTATAGGTCACCACCATAAGCAGTATCGGCAGTTATATTTCCCCATAGCAGGTATAGGCAGGTATGTCCCCCAAGGCAGTGTTAAGTCCCCCATAGCAGGTATAGGCAGGTATAATGACCCCTCATAGGCCAGGTATAGGTCTCCCATAGACAGGTATAGGCAGGTATATGTCCCCTCATAGCAGGTATATTTCCCTACATAGCAGGATATGGCAGGTATGTAAACAACCATATGCAGGTATATTTCCCCCATAGCAGGTAATATCAGGTATGTCCTCCATAAGGAAGGTATATGTCCCCCATAGCAGGTTTTGGCAGGTATTTCCCCCATAGGCAGGTACATGTCCCCTCATAGGCAGGCATAGTTCCCCCATAGCAGGTATAGGTCCCCTGATAGGCAGGTATAGATAGGGCTTATTAAAAAAAACAAATACAAATAGTCACGTCACTCCCCCCCGCTGCTCCGAGGCTTACCTCCGACTCCTGGTCTTCTGACACAGGCCGGTGATGTAATCAGGCCGCGCAGGCAGCGTGATGACATCGCACGCTGCCTGTGCCGGAGACTCATGCCCCGCATGTCTTCGCTTTGCGCCTTCTGGAGTTCTCATTGCGACCAGGGAGCGCTCGCTCTCTGCTCCGCAATAGAGTCTTCCGCTGTATGCGCTCTGGGAGGAGTCTCATACAGCCGAAGCATTCCCCACTGCTGCCTGGGCCATAGCAGTGCCCGGACGCCGACGTGGACCGGAGAGTAAGCTGTATGTGCTCCCAGGAGTCGCATACAGCTGCGTAGATCGCGGAAAGCGCCCGGGCCACAGCAGCGCCCGGACGCTGTCGGCTGTCCCTGGCTTGTGTCGTTCCGGTCCATGTTCGTAACTAGGGGACAGACATAAGTCGGAACAGCGTAAGTCGGGGACTGCCTGTATTTTGTGTGGCTGACGCTTTACAGAAGTATTCCCATTTCATTGATTAGCTTTAAACGTGTAGCCAAAGGTAAATAAAGACTATTACCAAATACATTGCTGTTCTGATTTTGCTTCCTAGACCAGTTCTTATCTCCACCTCTCTCTGTGCTAGCAGTGGCCAGGGTGGTGAGGTCCCTCTCTGCTGTATCTTACCAACAGCAAATGAGCTTGTTCATGTTTCCCACTGACAAACCTTAACCCTTTAGAGCTCTGTAGCTTTATGCTCTGCTGTTTAGACCCCTCCATCACTAATGTCATTCTAACAGGCTCAACTAGCAGAGCTGAAATGTTAATCACTGATGTAGAATTGCCCATAGACTGAACAGGAAGCAGGAGCCAAA
This sequence comes from Phyllomedusa bahiana, assembly GCA_025379985.1. NCBI lineage: Eukaryota > Metazoa > Chordata > Amphibia > Anura > Hylidae > Phyllomedusa > Phyllomedusa bahiana. The sequence continues at coordinate 8,356 of JAODAL010064650.1, forward strand.
AGCCGTAGAACTGCCTGCAGCCTGTCCAGGAAGTAACCGGGGGTTTTTAAGCCCCCCCAGACATAACAAAAGGGGGACCCTAACTTAAAACCCCCCTAAAACCAAAACAGCAAGGGAAGCCAAAGCGTAAAACCCGCCCACACCGAACAAAAGGGGGCCAAAAAAGCTTAAAATTTGCCCACAGCCTGGGGGTTTGGGGGCCTGAAGTGTAAAACCACCCACGCCTAACAGAAAGTGGGAGCCTGAATTGTAAAATGCTCAAAAACCTGACAGGAAGGGGGAGCCTGAAATTTTGTAGAACTCCCCCACCCCTGTAGAGTTTTGAATATCCACCATTGTACGGGAAGTGGGAGCCTGAAGTTTTGAACCCCCACAGCCTAAAACAAAAGGTGGAGCCTAAAGCTGTGAACCGCCCAACCCTAACAAAGGGGGACCAAAAGCTATAAACCTCCACATCTGAAAAATTTGGGGGGAGCCTAAAGCGAAAAAAGAACCACCCGCACCAAAAACAAAGTGGGGCCTAAAGCTTGAACCACCCAAAGTCTAAAACAAAGGGGAGCCTAAAGATAAAACCCGCCCACAGCCTGACAGAAACTGGGAGCCTGAAGCTGTAGAACAGCCCACAGCCTAAACAGGAAGTGAGAGGCTGAAGCTGTAGAACCACCCACAGCCTAAACAGGATGTTGGAGACGGGAAGGGGCTGTGAAAAGAGATAAAAAGCATTTTTTAAAAAAATTTGATAACTCATCAAAAGGTCGCTGTGGGGAACCTTATTCTTTTTCCCTTTCTCCTAGCGTCCGTCCCACTGCCCCCAACACCTTAAGAATAAGCAACGACTGATTTTGGGGCTATTGTACAGGGGGCCCCGGTGGTGTGGACGAAAACGCTTCTTGCCTGCACTAAAATATTGCCATACTTGCCAACAGTCTCAATTTTGCCAGGAGAATACTGTTAAACAAGATACCAAAGGGTTAGCTTTATGTAATCCACACCTAAAAGTGATTTTTTTTTTTGAGGTTTGCTTAGAGGGTGTTGTTGGGTGGTCTTGTTATGGAATGTATTAGGTGAAATGTCTATTTCATCCTCAAGATGGCGACTGTGTCCAGACACACCCTGTTGTGCCAAGAATTAACCAAGATGGCCACTGGCCTTAAATGGGCATGTATCGCTTCATTAGTCCGTGTGTTTCCTTGTACTTTCAGTTTCTCAGTTCCTAAAATCCAGGGGGGTTTCTTCCCCCCCATGGGTGTTTTTTTCTGAAGGGGATGAATCATCCCCCCTTTACTCCAAATCAGTGTGTTTGTTTTAGATCATGGGGGGGGGGATACACCCCCCCCCCCCTCTGCTGGTCCACATTCCGTGTGGGTTCCTCTCCTAGCAGTCTTTTTTTTGTAAGAGATTTTTGTTTTCAAACACACCCTGCTTCATCTAGCAGTAACTATGAAACGGACTGATCCTTCCCCTTTCACAGTGGAGGTTTGTTCAGTTAATCCATCTTCTATGAATCATCCCGAGCAGACTGATCTGTTCTCCTTTCTATGTTTACACACAGCAGCATTAGGCACCGGGCACAATTCTGCTGTTGTCTGATTTTAGAAGCAGCTGCAGTGTTACTGTGCAGCTGCTGGCTGTGCGGAGTGAAATGTTCTCAAAGTTTATAGGAGAGGCAGGATGGGACCGCATCAGTCAGACACTGGTAAAGGGAAGAGAGCAGGTGTACGGCGCCAGCGGCGGCCGGGGGAGTAGGGTGCGGTCCTCACCGCTACTCCCCTGGCCGCCGCTGGCGCCGATACACCTATAAACACCTATAAATTTTGAGAACATTTGCTGCTTTCTATTATAGTCTCTTCTTGCCCACATACCGTACTGTGATCTGGCCGACGAAGGCTGTGGCGACAGCCGAAACGTTCATACAATAAGATCACGATCACCATGTACTAAAAACATTAGTCTGTATTTTGAGGCACTCGACTATGTTGATTCTCTGTAACTGAAATTTCTTGATATACACGATATCTAAATATAAATCTCTATATTTCTAATGCAACTTACTGTGTGCCGTGAAATTCTTTAATTGTATAATCGTGGAGCTGCAATACTCCTTTTCATTGGCACCGAGACTATTACAGCCAAGTGCAGGATAGTATATTATATTCACACCAGTATGCAGAAAAGCCACAGTATAATGCATGGGGAGATTGCACAAATGCAAAAATACCAATAAAACAACCACTCACACGCTCTCAATGCATGAGGGGAGTGGTTGCTAATACTGCAGTTGCATATAAATAAGGCGATACAGAAGGGTGCCATAAATACAGATACGTGTGGTGCACAATGCTGGCTTACAACCTATTAGTGACACCCATACTATTAGATTAGGCGGGCTGCCCAGCACTTTCTAAGTGTGCAATTCAAAATACAGACACCCTCCGCTCCCCAGCACTGTTGGGCAAATAAAAAATGGCATACTGGAAAAATATTAAATATGAGGTGTTTGTTGATACAGTGGCTATGGTACGCAAGCTCGCAACCTGCGTCAAGGGTCCTCATGTCTTGCTAGTCCCTACACTAATAATTTACAGGAAAAACATAGAAAAAATGGGACATTATTTACTCAAAAACACTACATAGACCATACTTACAGCTCAATGGCTGGACTAGACTGAACCCAGTAGCAGGCAACACTGGCCCTTATGATACTTGGGAAAGTATGGGGTCTCATATGCACTAAGGTTAGCAGAGGTGCAGTGAAATTTGTCTTCTCCAGGTCCAATACACAGTAGGGTTAGCAGAGATGCAGTGACATCCGTCTGCTCCGGGGACCCATACACAGTAGGGTTAGCAGAGGAGCAGTGACATCCGTCTGCTCCGGGACCCATACACAGTAGGGTTAGCAGAGGAGTAGTGACATCCGTCTGCTCCGGGACCCATACACAGTAGGGTTAGCAGAGGAGCAGTGACATCCGTCTGCTCCAGGCCCCATACACTTTACGGATAGCAGAGGTGCAGTGACAACCGTCTGCTCCGGGGCCCCATACACAGTAGGGTTAGCAGAAGTAAGTGACATCCATCTGCTTTGGGGCCCAATACACAGTAGGGTTAGCAGAAGTTCCGTGACATCCATCAGCTCCAGGGCCCCATAAACAGTAGGGTTAGTAGAAGTGCAGTGACATCCATCTGCTCTGGGGCCCCATACACAGTAGGGTTAGCAGAGGTGCAGTGACATCCGTCTGCTCCGGGGCCCCATACACATTAGGGTTAGGAGAGGTGCAGTGACATCCGTCTGCTCCGGGGCCCCATACATAGTAGGGTTAGCAGAGGTGCAGTGACATCCATCTGCTCTGGGGCCCCATACACAGTAGGGTTAGCATAGGTGCAGTGACATCCGTCTGCTCCAGGGCCCCATACACCTTAGGGTTAGGAGAGGTGCAGTGACATACGTCTGCTCCAGTGCCCCATACACCTTTGTGTTAGCAGAGGTGCAGTGATATCAGTCTGCTCCAGGGCTTCATACACAGTAGGGTTAGCAGAGGTGCAGTGACATCCGTCTGCTCCGGGGCCCCATACACAGTAGGGTTAGCAGAGGTGCAGTGACATCCGTCTGCTCCAGGGCCCCATACACACGAGGGTTAGCAGAGGTGCAGTGACATCCATCTGCTCCAGGGCCCCATACACAAGAGGGTTAGCAGAGGTGCAGTGACATCTGTCTACTCCGGGGCCCCATACACAGTAGGGTTAGCAGAGGTGCAGTGACATCCGTCTGCTCCAGGGCCCCATACACAGGAGAGTTAGCAGAGGTGACATCCGTCTGCTCTCAGGCCCAGAGGCGTAACTTGAAGCTCCTGGGCCCTGGTGCAAAAAGTGAAACAGAGGCCCTCCACCACCACGTCCCATTCACAGTACTGGTGTCATCTTATGTTGCAGAGGGGCTTTTGGGCCCCCTCCGGCTGCGGGGCCCGGTAGCGACTGCTACCTCTGCACCCCCTGTAGCTACGCCCTTGCTCAGGCCCCATAAACAGTAGGATTAGCAGAGGAGACATCTGTCTGCTCTGGGGCTCCATACACAGAAGGGTTAACTGTTATGTTAGAAACACACCTGGTCACCCCTGCATCATTTTGGTGTTCAGCTGCTCCACCATAATGTGTCGTTCCACCCTTGTCCAGGCACCTGTACCTTTTGAAGAGCATCTTCCTATCTTCCCAGCAAGCTTGTTTATGTTCCTGTCGGTGTGTTTGTGCCTCGTTGCCTTTCGTGTTTCCTGGTTTGACCCTTTCTCATGTATTCCTGACTACTCTCTGCCTGCAGCCTGGCATGACCTTCTTGCCTGTGACCCAACTACGCCTCTGCCGGTTCTACCTGTACCTCGTTGGCACCTTGATTCTTCACTGCGAGCGGCCACTTCAGGTGTAGCGAGCTGAGAGTTCCCCACAGCCAAGTCCACCCTGCCTTGCGGCGGGCTCTGGTGAATACCATAGTGCTCCTTAGACACCTCTCGATGGCATGGTTATTGCCATCTTTCGCATTGACCCAGAGGATCCACCACTCGCCTGTGTGACACCAACCCAACTCACCACGCATGACTTGCTCCATAAGCTACGAACTGCAGCATTAACCACCTGATTTATTTTTAGTTATAAATCCCCATTATAAGAATCTTTAAATTCAGCCACAGATTATCCCCCTCAATTCATTACTGTCAATTGCCCAGATTACACCTGGTCTTTGTATCATCATTTGTTTGGCCGTAATTCAAAGCCGAGTCTCGGAGATTTCAGCAGCGTTAATTCTGTGTTCCCGGCTCTTATCATTCAAGCAAGTGGGTTTAGCAGACCTGTTATTATTTTAGGATTAAAGACAATTGCAAATACCTGTTTTCTTTAGCGGCTGTAATTACGGCGTATACTCCATGAAGGTGTATTATGCTAAAAAGATCTCTACGTTGCCTATAATCGAGGCACAATTTGAAGGTTGGATTAATGTAGTTGTGAACAACAAATTGATCAAATTAAACCTTACGACGTTTTGGGCTCTGAACAGTCACACAAGGTGAGATGTTAACTTTTGTGTTTGGTGAATACACATTTTTTAGATAAATTGTTAAAGCCCTCACACCCTGAACATCAAGCTCCCAACTTCTCTTTAGAAAAGTTCGCTGCCTTGGTTGTTTAGTGTTTGAAACGTGGAGAGAATCTTTTTTCCCCAAAATACTAGTTTAAAAGGTTTTTCCCTGAAAGCATTTTAAGCCTTTTTTGTTAGTGTTAGCTTTCATGTCTCAAAGGGGTTCGTGATTTTTTTGAACTGAAAAATTTATGTGCCCCAGCGGCTTGACATCCCAGCCTTTCCCCCCCAGTTCTCGCTTAAATCCCGGGATCCTCAAATAGGCTTCCCCAGCTGTTTGGAAACTACAAATCCCATCCTGCATTTATATAATCTATAACAGTGGGCACCAACAACTGGAGGGCCGCAGTTTGAGGATACCTGGTCTAATCAAACAAAGATTTTTTTAAGTAAAGAGGTAAGTACTACAATTATCTATGGTTAGCACTTCTGCCTTTTCAGCATGGGAGTCCTAGGTTCAAATCCCTGCAGGACCCCAAAGGGGGTTTTTTTTTTTTCCCTCAATTGCACAAACTGATTGAGGTTTCTTTTTATTTATTTGCACTGTTTGACAAATTTACAAAGGAGAAAGATAAACGGAGTAAATGACAACACCGGGCTTGAACATCCTCACGTGATGTGTGTGATTACAAAGAAAGGGGAATATACTGATGAGCTGCCTAAGGGGAGTGATTTGGAGATCGGCGGCCAGGCCGAGGAGCTCTCGTCATGGTCCATCCCCGGAGACGGCTGTATGCTATAAATCACTAAGGGTAGCATCTAAAACAAAAATAGTGCAGAAACGTTAATAATGATGAATGGTGAAAATGTTTATTATTTAATTTACAGGCTTCCAACCTCAATTTTAATTCATGGCAAAACCCTTTTAACTGCTAGTTGTTTTTTGTGGTTTTGCTAAGACTTCCGGCTGGGAGACAAGAGCATAGAGATGCTTCATTCAACAACAGTTTTTGGTATGCTCTCTCTAATTAGAAATCCTTAAAAACGGGTTTCCCTGCCACACTTCTGCACACGGGCTACCATATACTACGAGCCCAACCATTTTTACGAATGAGCAGGGCAGTGCATGTGTCGGTCTACCCCAGTCATTTCTATGAGAGTTCTGAAAATAGCCAAGCGAGTGTTGGGTTAAAGTTCCCAATATAGCCAAGTAAGTGCTCAGCTATATTTGGAACTCCTATAGATAAAAATGAATTCTAAGGACTATTATAAGTGCCCCCCTATTTTTGGGGGCTACTATGAACGATTGTAACCCAAATTTTTGGCATGGAAAAAACCCCTTTAAGAGATATATTAAAGGAGGGTTCCCACCATAGACTCTGTTGACATATTGCTCGGATATGCCATCCAAGTCTGAGAGGTGCAGGGTTTCCCACCTCGTAATTTTTGAAAGTGTCCCCCGCATTTTTTTGAGACACATTGATGTGCCCCCAAAAAATGTCCTAAAAAGGTCACACAAAAAAAATGTAACCTGCCATTTTGAAATTGGGCTGGAATAGTACACACCTTTTAGGAGACATATGATCTGAGCCTGTCAGTGCTCAGACCATATCTCGCAAACTGCATCAAATTGGTCTGCATGGCTGTTGTCCCAGAAGAAAGCCTCTTTTAAAGATGATACACAGGAAAGCCAGCAGTTTGATAAAGACAAAACAGACTAAGGGCATTGACAGGGCCGTTTCCAGGCTAAATTGCCTCAGGGGGGAGGGAAGAAATTTCGCCCCCCTCCCTTCCCCGGCCCCCCCCGTAAAAAAATGCGCACAATGAAACAAGTTTTTTCACCCTCAACCAAAAACAAAATTTAAAAAACAAGCTTTTCCACAATGGCTAGGTATAAAACTACTAAATAATAGTCAAAAGTTAAAAAATAGCACCGCTCACCAACCAGAATCCCCGGGAAAAGTACCAATGTCCTCTAAGACCCCATATTACCACATAGTGACCAAAATGCGACACCATGACCCCCAAAGTGACCGAATAATACAGTCACATCATTGACCACAATTTACCCCACATAGTGACCGAATAATACCCCCCAACCCCATGCCACAATTACCAAAAAAAGTGACCGAATAAACAAACTGACCATTACTGGTAAAACCATTATTCTACAAACCAAATTCCCGGGATACAGTGACCTTTACAATAATGGATTCCTTTTGTACACAGGTTTGCAGACATATAAATGATTACATAAAGTTATATCTAGTACCACGGGAGACGCCCTTGAAGAGGGGGTTCCTTTCTCTTTTCTTCTCCATCTGTCCCCCGACGCCATGACGTCTTTTCCCGACCTGACTCTTCATGGAAAAATACAAAACAAACTCTTAGACGCTCACTTTATCAGCACTAGATGCCCCTTTGCCGGGAGATCCCCTTAAACCAGGTGATGCCCCCTTTGTCGTAGATGCCCCCCTAGCCAAGATTTTCCCCCTAGCCAGGGAGATGCCCCCCCTTTTACCCGTAATGTCCCGGCCAGTAGACCCCTTGTAGCCCTAGAGTCCCTTAGCCCTGATGGCCCCTGTAGCCGTAGATTCCCCCGTAGCCAGTAGATGCCCCCTTAGCCCGTAATGCCCCCTTTAGCCGTAAATGCCCCCCTTGTACCAGTAGATGCCCCCTTGTACCAGTAATGCCCCCTTACCAGTAGATGCCCCCCCGTAGCCGGGAAATGCCCCCTTTATAGCCAGTAATGCCCCCCTTGTAGCCAGTAAATCCCCCGTGTACCGAAATGCCCCCTTTTAGCCAATAGGTGCCCCTTTTAGCCAATGATGCCCCCCTGTAGCCAGTACAACCCCCTGTAGCCACCCAAAAGCCCCCTTGTAGCGACTAGATGCCCCTGTAGCCACAGATGCCTCCTGTAGCCGTAGAGCCCCCCCGAGCCCGTAGATGCCCTGTAGCCGTGATGCCCCCCTTATAGCCAGTAGATGCCCCCTTATAGCCAGTAATCCCCCCCGAGCCAAGAGCCCCCGTAGCCACTAGATGCCCCTGTGCCACAGAATCCCCCTTGAGCCAGTAGATGCCCCCTTGAGCCAGAGTGCCCCCGTAGTCAGTGGGTGCACCCCTGTAGCCCGTACAGCCCCCTGTAGCCATAGATGCCGCTGTAGCCAGTAGATACCGCCCTTTCCATAATATCCCCCTTGTGCCAGAATGCCCCCCTGTAGCCCTAGATGGGCCCCCCTGAGCCCAAATGCCCCCCTTTAGCCAGACCTTTTTCCCCCCGTAGCCCGTACATCCCCCCGTAGCCAAATACCCCCCTTTTAGTCAGTACATGCCCCCTTAGCCAAGATACCCCTGTAGCGAGTAGATACCCCCCCTTTTAGTCAGTAAAATGCCCCTGTAAACCCCTAGATACCCCTGTAGCAGTAGATACCCCGTAGCCCGAGATGCCCTGTAGCCCGTAGATGCCCCCCGTAGCCTTAATGCCCCCCGCAGCCAGTAGATTCCCGTAGCCAGAGATATCCCCCTGTAAGCCAGTTTTGATGCCCCCCCGTAACCAGTAGAGCCCCCTGTAGCCCGTAGAAAGCCCCCCTTTTAGCCAGTATAAAAGCCCACTGTAGCAGTAGATGCCCCCCGTAGCAGTAGATGTCCCCTTGGCCAGTACATGCACCCCGGCCAGTAATACCCCCCTTGTACCAAAAATGCCCCCTGTAGCCCGTAGATCCCCTGTAGCCATTAGATGCCCCTGAGCCATAATGCCCCCCCGTAGCCAGTAAATGCCCCCTGACCATAATCCCCTTAGCCAGTACATGCCCCCTGTACCAAAAAATACCCCCCTTGTAGTCGTACTGCCCCCTGTAGCCAGTAGATACCCCTGTACCCAGTAGATGCCCTGTGCCGTAGAAATCCCCCTTACCATAGATGCCCCCTGTACCATAGATATCCCCCTGTAGAGAATGCCCCCCTTGTAGCCAGTACATTCCCCCTGTACCATACACCCCCCCTTGTAGCCAACATGTCCCCTGTACCCAGTAGATACCCCCCTTTTTAGCCCAACAGCCCCCCCTGTAGCCAGAAACATGCCCCCTGTAGCCAGTAAATGCCCCGTACCACTAGACCCTCCTTAGCCGTAATCCCCCCCGTAGCCATAGATGCCCCCCTGTACCAGTAAAATGCCCCTGTAGGCAGTAGATGCCCCCTGTAGCCAGTACACCCCCCTTTACCCAGAGATCCCCCCCCTTGAGCCAGTACATGCCCCCCGTAGCCAGTACATGCCCCTGTAGCCATAAATGCCCCTGTAGCTAATTTAAAATAAAAAAAAATTACTTCCCAACCCACGGTCCCCCCGCCACCCGGACTGCAGAGCAGTGTAAGGGGCGTGGTCCCCGCCGCTTCCTGCACACAGCCCCCAGAACGACGTGCGGGGGCGCAGTGAAAGCTGTGCGCCCCCGTGATGCTGATAAGGGGAGGAGTCAGGACGGGAACGATCCCCTTCCTGCCTCCTTCCGTACCAGCAGCTGCACAGCGAGTGCGGCAGCTGCTGATGGCTCGCGCGGGTGTTATAAAACGGCCCGCAAGCCAGGGGCATTCTCCAGCGGGCCCACCCGGGGAGCGCCCCCCTCGGGTGAGCGGAGCGTCGGCGCCCCGGGGAATCGCCCGCCTCGCCCGCCCCCCAAAAACGGCCCTGGACATGGGTTCAGGAAAAACAACTTTAATTACAGGTATATATCCCAAATAGTTTATAAAATTACAAATTTTATTCATATCAAAATGTATAAAAATAGTACAAGAATGTACAAAAATGTAGAATGCACACAGAACAGGCCCCAATAAAAACTGCAGGTAAAGGCAGAGGTCCAGTATATACAAGATAAAAGTAGATGTTATTTTTTAAGAATAATTTGATTTAAGTCTCCATTTTTGTATAACCAATAGTGTTGGGGGAGTGACAGTACAGGCAAAAACATCCCCCAACATTAATCATTATTTAGAGCTTAGTGCATAGCATAGGAAGAGCATCCGAGCACAATAGTCTTAATCACTACTGCCATATATACAAAACTACCAACGTCCTTAATTAGAAACTGTGCTTTGCATCTTTTTTGTGATGCTCTTTTTTGTGATGCTCTTTTTTGTGATGCTCTTCCCCTATGCAATTCCAGCTTTAAAACCTTTTGGTCAATTATTCTTGGGTATTTTGCGA
>JAODAL010064651.1:0-18617 GCA_025379985.1 Phyllomedusa bahiana
TACCCCTGTCCTGGCCACAGCATGACCCAGGCCGGAGTTACAGTGGTCGGGAGAGCCAGGCTGGCACCGTCATCTATTAACACGCAGGTTAAAATGCCCTGATGACGCAGCAACGAAAACTGTCCGTGCTGAAGCAGAGTGCGGAAGCGGAAGTGTGAGAAACTCCAACCTTCCTCAGTACACAGTCAATACCTGGGTAGCGCTTGCCCCTCCGATGATTGGGGGACCAATTGAGCTTCACTTGAAAATACTGGTGTTAACGCTCCTGTTACACCAGGTGCCCTTTATCTTGGCATTCTTTTTCTCATTTTACTCAACGTGCTGAGGGAAATGGCTCTGTACTTTGTTCTCTGTCCCTGCTCCATACTCCATGTCCCTGAATAACCTACATCTGGTCAAGTTTTCCTGTACCTCCTTGTACAATTCAGAGGAATTTTTTTAACCCGCTATTTTGTAAATGCAAGTTTTTTAGTACTTTAATTTTTAGAAAACACATTTTAAAATGGGTGGAAAACCCACCATGTCTTTGTTTCTCTTTTTAATTGTATTAAATGGGTTGTCTCAATAAGGGATTGATAGCTAATTAAAGATCTTGCAAAAACAATCATTTTTGCAATATGGTCCATTAACTGTCCTAAACCTATTCCTGTTCTGACAGCACCATCAAACCCCTTTTTCCACTCTTGACCATTTTGAAGAACAAATGTCTGTTTTGAAACAAAAAATTTTAAAAATAGGACCTGTGTAAGCTGCATGTCACAGCAAAATGCCCCAAAAATTCAAAGCATGACCCTTGAGCCACTTTGGACAATTGTGAAAACAAATGTCTATTAGAAACAACATTTTTTAGAAATAGGACCTGTAGTATGCTGCATTTCAAAGCAAATGCCCCAAAAATTAAAAATGACCTACCACTTTAAATTGTGAAGGGGAAAATGCTTAGAAACATTTTTTTAAAAGGACCTGTAATTGCGATTCACAGCAAATGACCCAAAAATTAAAAATGACTTTCAGCCACTTAAAAATTGTGAAGAAAACCCTTTGAACCACATTTTGTCCAAAACCTGATATTGCTATTTACAGCAAATGCCCAAAAATTAAAATGACTTAGCCACAGTTAAAATTTGAAGAAAATGCTTTAGAAACCACATTTGTTAAAGGACCTATTTTTGCAGTTCTCAACAGCAAATGACCCAAAAAATTTAAATAATAATTCTCAGCACTGTTAAAAATTTAAGAAATGCCCAAAACCCTTTGACAATTGAAAAATCTAAAGATAAGTGAGTAAATGGAATATGGTTTTCAATGAATCCTGGTGCTTTTAGTCTCCCTCACAGCAAAACCAGCCAAAATGAACTGTTGGGAATTTTAGAATAAATTGCAGAAAAATTTATCATTTAAAAATAAGTTTTTCAAAAGACCTTCTTTTGGAGAGGGAAAGTGAAGTAACCAGCAACATCGTTAAATGGGGACACTTGGCCATGCCTGATTCATCTGATGAAAGTCAACTCCACTTACTGGTGGAAAGCCGATGCGTTTGTCTTAATGAAAATCCTCGCTGTGAAGGCCGCTCAATATCGTGGCTGCTGGCAAAGGGAAAAACCTCATGGGGGCGGCACTCGGCCCTTCGTCCATTTGATACCAAAGTCTATTTGGGTCCGGAACACATACAAAAACATCGGTTTTGAGACCAGATAGTCGTGCACCATGTCCTTTAGCTTGGTCTCTGGGTGATGTTTGTGTGGCCTGCATTGCATGCGTTGGTGAGGGGTGTTCGGAAAATAAAGATTGCCAGAGGGTCACCCTTTTTTAGGGGGGCTTCTGCCACCTTTCCTGCTGCTGCCGCTGCTGCCGCTACGGCTAATTGGACTCCATGCTGTCACGAGCTGGCGTTGTTCTCACCGTGACATTTGAAGAACTTTGAAGCAGACGCAACAGATGTCTCCAGTTGATCAATCAGCAAGAGTCTCCATTTCCTGCATTTTACTCTCTATTTGGGTGGGTGAAGGAAAGTGCTGGTTGTTTTGTACGGGGATCCAGGAGGGTGGCCACCCAGTAACTGTTGTTCATTTTGATGGCCTTAATGCGAGGATTCATTGGTAGGAAATGGAGCATTCCAAGCACTCATGTGAGAGGATGGAGCCTTGAGTTCCAAGCTCTGGGGTTGAGGTGGACACTAGCAAACTCTCTTCCTTCATCTGCCGCAAATTCACGCAAACTCTTTCCAAGGGCAGGGACGTTGGTGTCTAGGAATACCTCCTCCTCCTTCTCCACTTTCTCCGGTACAGATTCAACACAGCCCTGATTTGCCTCAGATGATGCACCCTGAGAGCTGAGGTGCCGCCTTGCACTAGCTTCTGGACCCTAACCACTGATAATGAAGACGATTAAATTGAGAAAACTGTCGGGCACTTGTGGATTTACGGAGAGGAAAGGCTCCGTCTTGTCTGCTTCTGTGTCGTCTCATACTCCGTCGCTGGCGGGGGGGGACCGGATGTTTCAAGTGTCCAAACGATCGTTCCAGTACTAAGACACCACATTGCTCATGCTGACAAGGGATCGTCCGCACTTATCATTTTGGTGGCTTCTTCAAAAATGACAAGGATGGTGCAGAGCTTGTCACCTACCTCCACTCTCGGTGGCTCAAACACACCGAGGTCGCACCGTGCTTGTAAGGCCATGTGTCACTCGTACTGCGTAATGGCATTGCGCTGCTCCACATCGCTGAGCATGGGGAGGGGGAAATTCCAGCGTGTTGCCACGTCAACAATGAGACGGTTGACGGGGAGGGCCGAGGTGACGCTGCAAAACGCAGCCCAGGCGGACGAAGCAAGGGTGCGATCGGCGGAAGTGCGAACTCATGGAGCCTCGTGTCCTTCTTCAGCAGGCAGTCCAGACCCGGTTAGCTCTTTAGAAATTCTGGCGACAAGGTTCATGACATGTGCTCCTGGCAAGGGATGTTTGATCCAGTACCGATCTTAGGGCTGTGTGTTGGACGGTCTCCAAGGCAGATTAATTTCACACACGGCCTGGTGTCTCTGGCACGTGATGCCACCGTGGACCTTGGGGAATGAGCCCTGCACCATCCTGCAGCTTTGATAGCGGTGCGAGCCTGAGAGCCACCGTCCACCCCTGAGACATCACCACCCAGGCTTACCCAGTGATCTTCACTGAGGATTTATAGCGGCCTTGGCCTGTGCTTACTGTCCATGTGTCGTTGGTTGAGAATGGACTTTTCCGGACACAGATTGCAGACTAACGCGCTTGAAATTTTAGATGACACGTGGTGCCAGGGCAAGGGACGGTTTTCTGGCATAGAACTGCCCTGCTCGGCATCTGGTATTGGGGGCAGGCAGAGGGCCATGACGTGGCGGGATCCATCTGGGTCCACGACGGAAAAAAGGGCAACATTTCCGAAGGCCAAAAGCCTGGCCAATGCCCGACATTCGGCTTTTGGCTTTGGATGGTTTGGGCGTTAAAGTGTTTTCTTCTGCTCCCAAACCTGGAAGACTGAAGGCTGGCGCTAGACTGGCCGCTGTACGGCGTGCAGGTCGTCAAAACTGGCGGGCAGGAGAAGGGGTAGGATGGTCTTGGTGGTGTGGTGGGGTACTGGGCGACGAGTGGAGGCTGAAGCGGAGGCTGAACCTGTCATGACTCTGAGAGTCATGGGCAGCTGAGGGAACGCTTGGTTGGTGGCGGAGGAGGCGGAGACATAGGTTTTGTGACGTGGTTGGAGGGCCGGCGTCGGTCTGAGCCTTTTTTGGCAAGTGTTCCCTCCATTTCAACTCATGCATTCGCTGCATGTGACTTGTAAATGTTGGTGAGTGGTTAACCACTTAAGGTTCTTGCCTCTTTAATTATGCGTTTATGGCAAAAGGCGGCATTTGACATCGCTGGGTGATTCAGTCGGCCTTGGTCATAGAAGGCACAGGCTGAGAGGTCCTGGACCTTTTTGATGGCGAAGCGAGGGGCGGACCGCCTATCCCTTTTGTGGGCAGGTCCCATATGGACACTACCCCATCGTCTTCCTCCTCGTCCGCTGATGAAGCGCTCGCAAGCAAATTCTGAGTGAACAAGGACCATGTTGGGATCGCATGTCGTCATCATCATCATCATAGACAACAGGTGACTTGGTCGTCCTGCTTTATGCATCCAGAAGCGGCGGTGTACGAGGGAAGGGCACTGCAAGGCGTTGCCGAGCGCCCGGGATTTTTTGACGATTGACCGGCTTCCTTCACCTCCTCTGATGGCATCAGTAACTGGGCGTATGAGCAGACTAAATCATCCTCTTGATCTTTTTAACATTGCCTTCTGACCCAAACCCGCTTTTTGAATCAAAAGAAAGCGTCTTCAGGATCAAATGGATTATCCACGAGTAGTGGGTACACGAGTTGACATTTGGGCTTGCTTCATGTTGGAGGATGATGTGATGCTGATGTACGACATTTTGTGGCCGTGTGACGTTGGGAGGCGAGGAGGTAAGACTGGCTAGATGCAGGTTTGCATTAACCACTGAAGGCAGAATGGCGACGATGTTCTTACTTAGATTCACAGGGCCCTGGACCAGCGATGACAGGCCCTGACGGTCCTGCAAACTGACGATCCGCTGGCATGCGTGTTGTGCCAGCACTGGAAGGACCACCTTCTCTCATAACTCTCCTCCTTGTGCTACCCCCCTCTTTGCTCGGCTTTCCACTGCATACGCTCCTGTTCAGAAATATAAAAATTTGAGAAGGCATGGAATATTTTTGGAAAGTTCCTATTAAAAGACAAGCATATCACAGCTTTCTCAAATTCTATGATCAAAAACAAAATTGCTGGATTCAAATTTAACTGCAGGTGTCTTTCAACAATTCTGGATGGCATAGTGAAAAAAATAAAATAAAAAAATAACACGTATCTGTTATGTTTTCGTATACTAAACGGTATTTTTTGCACCTTTCATTCACCTGTGGTTAATTATTAGAAATGCTGTTTTAAGATTTACGTGGATTGCTGCGTCATGAACATTGCTGGGTGGCGGGGGGCAAAGGTCAAAAAACACGTAACTGTTATGTTTTGGTTAATAAAACGGGTTTTTTTTCAACTTTCAATTCACCTGTGGTGAATATAGAATTTGCTGGTTGTTTTAAGATTTACGTGGGATGCTGCGTCAATGCACAAAGTGGGTGCGCAACAAAGTAAAAAAACACGTAACTGTTATGTTTTCATATGTTACACTGTTTTTTTGGCAACAAACAACCTTGCTGTCTACAAGTTTGTGGGTTGTAATGTAACTGCAAGTGGATATATCAACATCACAGGTGTGGAATGGGTAAAATTGAAATGAACACCTATCTGAATTGTATACTGATATTAAAAGTGGAGTTTTGCACCTACAAAGAGACCTGCAAGTTACTAGAAATTGATGTGTAATATTCCAATACAAGTTCTGGCTGCCCATATCCAGTAAATATATCTATAGCAAACTGTTAATATTAAAGATATTCCACTACAATGTCTACACTAAGTCTTGGTGAACTTTATCCAGTGTTCTTTTATAGGATAGAGCTTGTCTGTGTTCGCCCCGCGGCCCCCCCCCCCGCTCCCACCGCCGTGAATTTACAGCGGTAGATGCTGCTTTAAAATTCTCTAGCTAACTACATTAAAATCTTCAAATCTCTATATAACTATATTGGATGGATCACGCTAATAGTAGCGGTTTTTCTGTGCAGCAATAGACTAATTCGCTGTGCTGTTTGGCACAGGCAGAGCGCTAGGTCCTATCCCTATGAGATGCTGACGAGACTCTGAGGCTGAACAGGATGGGTTTTCTATGAAATCGAGGTCATGTGATTTTTTCCAGCCAATCGCAACCATACACATCCAGTTCATGACGTCGCAACACACATTATCACACTGATCTATTCTGTTATCTGTTTTGTGGCTCCGCCAAAAATTTCAGGAAGGCGGCGAAAATGGCGCGATCTTATAGATGATGCACAGATTTTAACCTTAATTATCGATGATCTGGAAATTGATCACCATAAAAACTTGCGATTTCAACTTTGTCGATAAAAATCGCTCAACACTAGTTGTGGGTGATCATCGTGATTGGGTTTCATCTGTTTCCAAGATTTATGATAGGGCATTTACTTAGTGTTCCTTGAATAGCTCTCGGTTTGGGTATGATAACAGATCAAGCTAGTTTGTGGACTATTTTCAGTTTACAAATTCCCAAGCTAAATCTCCATTTAAGTCTGGGGGAGGGAGGGTATTTCTGTATGGGTTTTCAGGCCTGTAGAATGCATCTAATAAGCAGCCTAATGCTTCCAGTAATATAGGAACATCACCAATGGGAACGCGTGGCTCGTCAACATATGAGGAATCCCATGTTTATGTTAAGGGGTATCACTTAGTTTATGGTGGAGTTTTGGTATGGTTGTGCTAATTCCTAAACTAAAACCCTTGATGTTGCCAATGTTCCCCTCGGTTAGGGTGTAATGGTTGAGTTCTTTTTCATATCTTTGACAGAATCCAAAGCAACTATATTGGTGGTCTAATGGATCTCATATCCATCCTTCATCTTTTGTTTTCCATAAAAAAAACCTCCCCAATTTTTGCTGAGAAGCAAACTGCCAACTCTCCTGATACGTGCAGGAGAGTCCCACAAATAGGAGGTGTCTCACCTCTCACAAACTGAACGACTGTAGGAGGGTCTATGTACTTTATGAGGCACCCTAAAGCCATAACTGGGATGCCACTTGTGAAAGATAAGCATGGACTCGGTTTCCTTGATCCGAAATAGGCCATCTAGATTATATATGTGTAATGTTTGGTTTATTTACAGGTTTCCCTTTTTGGACTATTTCAGATTCGGTGGACTATGTTGAGATCTGCTTTGGATCTATTTTTTTTAAATAAATGGTTAATGAGGGCTGGGATTTGTAGTTTTTTATTTAAATATTTTTATTGTGGGTGTTTTGTTTCAGTGTTTTTTTTTTCAATTGTAATTCCAGTGTAGTAAGGAGGCATCTGACAGATGCCTCTCCATTACTTGCACTTGGGCATGATGTCAGTGAGCTGTGTTTTTTTTTCCCCAAAGGCTGACTCTACCCACTTTCTCCATTACCCTAGTACTCAACACACCAGAGGTACTGGAGAGATCCAGGTTAGCATCAGAAGCGGATCTTCTAATGTGATGATGCGCTTTCTGGGGGGCTGTGGACAGGTTTTTTTTTGCAGTTGTAGATTTTCTTGGACCTTCTATCCTGATTGTATCAGATGCAGCTGTAGTTGGTTATGGAAAATGGGGGGGACACACTTCTTTTTTGTTACAAAAATTATTTATAAGAATCTAAACAAAGGCACACAAACACAACACAACCTAAACGTAATCCCCCTTAGGTCCCCCTCCACCTATCACTCATAAACTCCGCATAGCCTCTACCTATCAACCGCCATCAACTCACCTTACAGACAGCCCCCTCACCTACATCTGGAACTTCCCTCCAACCTCCACCTATCATCCCCAAACAATTCCTCTATCATTTCATGTGGAGTTTGTACAGAGGTGAGCACAGGTTAGAAAGTACTAGAAAATTGGAATTCTACGATATTGGTAATTCTGCAAAGACAAGGTTGTGGCTAGGACAAGTGTCAGGCTTTCTGGACAGGTGGATGAGAAAAGGGAAAGAGAACATCTCCTAATGTGAGTCCATGGATTGATTGCCTGTAGTCACTTAAACATCTTAATCACTTAACACTTAAGTGCCTGTGTACACTGATATCTACCACTAAAAGGTTGGAGGTAATATACAGTTGCAGAGCTGTGTTCGGTTAGTATCTACCACTATATGGTCACTGTATGTGAGTGTAATATATTGTTTGCAGAGCCGTGGAACCTGGTTTTCAACCACTTTATGGTCACTGTTGGAGTTATATATACAGTCTGCAGAGCCTGGTGTACTCTAGTATCTAACACTATATGGTCAAAGTATGGAGGTCATATACAGTTTGCAGGCTGTGTACTCTGTTGTCTACCTCTATAAGGTCACTGTATGAAGGCAATTTACAGTATGCGGAGCCTGTGTACACTGTGTGTCTACTGCTATATGGTCACTGTATTGGTGGTTATATACAGGTCTATACTGGGCCTGTGACACTGGTGTTACCACTATTGGTCACTGTTTTGGAGTAATATTACAGTCTGCAGAGCCTGTGTACATGGTTTCCACAATTACATGGCATTGAATGGAGGTAAATTGGTGTAATGGTTTAGGTTTAGGCACAGTTTGGCAGTATCCTCCAGCTCTCCTAGAATCTGAATAGGCTCTCAATGTCCAGGAAAGTTGGGTGATGGCAAAACCCTAAATTAACTTTCTTAGAAGCAGCCATTACAACAGAAGTTGGATGTAGTAGGCATGGCTTTCTGAAGAGGAGTAGCTTGATTCAAGAGGGTATGGTTAATGCAAACTCTGGGGACATTTCTCTCTGATCGCAACTTAAAAAATAGGCAAATAGTATAGGAGTGAACATACAGTACCTCATGTATGAAACAGTTTTTGTGTTAGACTTTCTTTGTTGCCCATAGCAACCATCAGAGCTCAACTTTCATTTTATATACATCTCTGGAAAATATAAAGATGATGCTCTGGTTGCTATGGGCTGTGATTGGCTACTACGGTCAACAAAGACGGTCTTAGGCCCTGTTCTCACAGCGGTATTTGGCATGGGTTTGGCTGCCGGTTTGTGTTGCGGTTTGCCACGGCCAAAAACTTGTCAATCGCGCCCCAAACTCGCGTCTTACCGACAAGGTTATCAGTGCGGGTTTCGCTCGGTCTCCGAGCGCGGGTTGGGACGTGGTTCTGGCGTGGTTTGTGGCTAAAGTTTTGGCCAATACAATATTAATAGGCAGGGAGACTAACGTGCGCACAACCGCGCCGAAAAGCGCGGTGTACACACGCTGACACTGCGCTGAAGACTCGATGCTAGAATGGAAAGGAAAGGTCTAACACATGGTGGTTGAATATAGCAACGCGGTTTCCCATAGGAAACCGATTGTTTAATGATCTGGGGGCGTTTGGGGTCGCGATTTGGACGAGGTTTTGGGCCCCGCAGCAACAGCTCCGATAACCCACGGCCAAATCCGCCGGTGAACAGGGCCTTACTGCTAGACTGTTTTCATATAAAGGCTCAGTTACTAACCTTACCAAGCTGACACCATTATTTTGACTTGTTTGGATAGCGGAAGGTCCACAACATCGACCCATCTGCCCATGCTATATTCAAGCACTGTGTCCAGGATATGTTGATTACAGCTCTAGGGGCCTGAGTGGTAGACTATACCTTACTCCTGATGGGATATTAATCCCGAGTCGAGCCAGAGATACGAGCAGAATCGAGACGGCAGAAGATTTCATCCTGGAGGAAGAGGTAACAGAGATGGAGGAATTGTAATTATCCCAAGAAATTGTCTATATGTTATTGATCTCTGTAAATCGCTTGTATTACTGATCCTGCGATTATATCTAATGCTCCAGTCACCACCAGAGCTGCAGTACTCTACTGGTTATTAATTCTTGGGCTGTGTTAGCAGTGTAGGGCGGTGTACTAGGTCTAAGCTGTTTCTTGATATACATTAAAAGATTTCTGCTGTCTACTGTCTAGATTAGCTTATGTTAGGCTATTGTACGGGATTATTTTAAAAAAATCAGATGTGCAGAGAGACATCTATAGCGACCCAATCAGCAAAGTCTTCAGCTATCCAAGACATGAACGCTAAGACCGATGGCAGAGAGGCTTTCAGTTTGAGCAAGGTGAGGACTCCCAAGCCGACCAAAGGCATGTCATGTGAAAGACGAGTACAGAGATTCTCTAGCTGGAGACGGCATGACTGTGGACAGATGAGCAGCAAAGACTTCCCAGCGACTAAGTAATGACTGGTAGACAGGACGAGTAGCAGAGGCTTTCCGCCAACCATGGCATGACTGTGAGACAAGACATACAAACAGAGGACTCCTCAGCTGACTAAGGCATGACTGCGAGTAGTGAGCAGCAAGAGAGTCCCAGTCCAATTTGACATGGGACTTAAGACAGACGAAGCAGCAGAGACTATCCAGCCAACCAAGGCATGACCGTAAGACAGACAAGTAGCAGAGGCTATCCAGCTGACCAAGCATGAAGTGAGACACATGCATCGGAGGACTCCTCCGCTGACTAGGCATGACTGATTGAGACAGTGAGCATGCAGAGATTCCCCCAGCTGGACTAAGGTATGACTGTGAAGCAGAAAGATCTATGGAGATTCCCAGTGATGAGGCATGTCTGTGAGACAGTTGAGCAGCAAAGACTTCAGACGATGAGAAATACGGTGAGACAGACGAACAGCAGAGACTCCCCAGCTAAGGCATGACTTTGCAGGACAGAAGATCAACAGAGACTCCTCAGCTGATATGGCTTGACTGGGTGTAGAGCAGCAGAGACTTCCCAGCTGAAATAACTAAGACATGACTGTGAGACTGATGAGCAGCAGAGGCTAGCCAGCAACCTAGGCATGACCGTGAGACAGACATGTTGCAGAGGCTATCCAGCTGATCCAAGGCATGTCTGTGTAGTCTGACATTGCTGCAGAGACTTCCAGCTAAGGCATGACTGTGAGACAGATGGAGCAGCAGAGACTCCCAGAGATGTCTGGGGCCCATAGAAATTAGATTGTTGGGGAATGTCAGAGGATTGTCTGGGGCTCCATAGAACATTAGATTGTTGGGGAATGTATGAGGACTGTCTGGGCGCCCCATGACTTTAGATATGGTGGGGAAGGTCAGAGGACTATTCTGGGCCTATGGACATTAGATTGTTTGGGGGAATGTAAGAGGAATTGTATTGGGGCCCATCGACATTAGTGTTGGGTGATGTCAGAGGACTGTTGAGCCCCATAGACATTGATTGTTGGGAGGATTGTCTGAGGACTATATGGGGCCATATAGACATTGATGTTGGGGAATGTTAGAGGACTGGCAGGGGCCCCTAGACATTAGATTGTTGGGGAATGGTCAGAGGGACTCTCGGGACCTATTGACATTAGATTTGTTGGGGGATGTCAGTGATTGTCTGGGGCCCCATTAGACATTAGGTTGTTGTGGAATGTCAGAGGACTGTCTGGGGCTCCAATAGACATTAGATTGTTGGTAGGATGCAGATGGATGTCTGGGGGCCCCATAGGACATTAGATTGTTGGGGGATGTCAGAGGACTGTCTGGGGCCCCATAGACATTAGATTACTGGAGGATGTCAGACTGTCTGGGGTCCCATAGAAACTAAATTGTTGTCTGATGTCAAGGGGGCACCACAGACATTAGATTGTTGGTGGATATCAGAGGACTGTCTAGGGCCCATAGACATTAGATTGCTGGGTGATGTCAGAGGACTCTCTGGGGCCCTATATATATTAGATTGTTGGGGATGTCAGAGGACTGTCTGGAGCCTCATAGACATTAGATTGCTGGGGGATGTCAGAGGACAGTCTGGAGCCTCATATACATTAGATTGTTTGGGATGTCAGAGGACTGTCTGGGGCCCCATAGACATTACATTGTTGGGGGATGTCAGAGGACTGTCTGGGGCCCCATAGACAATACATTGTTGGGGGATGTCAGAGGACTGTCTGGGGCTCCATAGAAATTAGATTGCTGGAGGATATCAGACTGTCTGGGGTACCATAGACACTAGATTGTTGAGGGAAGTCAGAGGAATGTCTGGAGCCCCATATACATTACATTGTTGGGGGATGTCAGAGGACTGTCTGGAGCCCATAGGCATTAGATTGTTGGGAAATGTCAGATGACTGTCTGGGTCCCATAGACATTAGATTGTTGGGGGATGTCAGAAGACAGTCTGGAGCCTCATAGACAATAGATTGTTGGGGGATGTCAGAGGACTGTCTGGAGCCTCATAGACATTAGATTGCTCGGGATGTCAGAGGACTGTATGGGGCCCATAGGCATTAGATTATTGGTGGATATCAGAGGAGTGTCTGGGACCAATAGACATTAGATTGTTGGTGGATATCAGAGGACTGTCTAGGGCCCCATACATATCAGATTGTTGGGGGATGTCAGAGGACTGTCTGGGGCCCCATAGACATTAGATTGTTTGGGAGTCAGAAGACTGTCTTGGGCCCTATAGACATTAGACTGTTGGGGGATATCAGAGGACTGTCTGGGGCCCATAGACATTAGATTACAACATTAGATTGTTGGGGATGTCAGAGGACTGTCTAGGGCCCCATATACATTAGATTATTGGGAGATGTCAGAGGACTGTCTGGAGCCTCATAGACATTACATTGTTTGGGAAAGTCAGAGGACTGTCTTGGGCCCTATAGACATTAGACTGTTGGGGGATATCAGAGGACTGTCTGGGGCCCATAGACATTAGATGGTTGGGGATGTCAGAGGACTGTCTAGGGCCCCATATACATTAGATTGTTGGGAGATGTCAGAGGACTGTCTGGAGCCTAATAGACATTACATTGTTTGGGAAAGTCAGAGGACTGTCTTGGGCCCTATAGACATTAGACTGTTGGGGGATGTCAGAGGACTGTCTGGGGCCACATAGACATTACATTGTTGGGAAATGTCAGAGGACTGTCTGGGGCCCCATAGACATTACATTGTTGGGGGATGTCAGAGGACTGTCTGGAGCCCATAGGCATTAGATTGTTGGGAAATGTCAGAGGACTGTCTGGGACCCATAGACATTAGATTGTTGGGGGATGTCAGAGGACTGTCTGGGGCCACATAGACATTAGATTGTTGGTGGATATCAAAAGACTGTCTTGGGCCCTATAGACATTAGACTGTTGGGGGATATCAGAGGACTGTCTGGGGCCCATAGACATTAGATTACAACATTAGATTGTTGGGGATGTCAGAGGACTGTCTTGGGCCCCATAGACATTAGATTGTTGGGAGATGTCAGAGGACTGTCTCGAGCCTCATAGACATTAGATCTTTTGGGGACGTCAGAGGACTGTCTAGGGCCCATAGACATTAGATTGCTGGGTGATGTCAGAGGACTGTCTGGGGCTCCATATACATTAGATTGTTGGGGATGTCAGAGGACTGTCTGGGGCCTCATAGACATTAGATTGCTGGGGGATGTCAGAGGACGGTCTGGAGCCTCATATACATTAGATTGTTTGGGATGTCAGAGGACTGTCTGGGGCCCCATAGACATTACATTGTTGGGGGATGTCAGAGGACTATCTGGGGCCACATAGACATTAGATTGTTTGGGGATGTCAGAGGACTGTCTGGGGCCCTATAGACATTAGATTGTTGGTGGATATCAGAGGACTGTCTGGGGCCCTATAGACATCAGATTGTTGGTGGATGTCAAAGGGCTGTCTGGGGCCCTATAGACATTGGATTGTTGGTGGATATCAGAGGACTGTCTGGGGAATTATAGACATTAGGGGCGACATATATGATCGGGAGTTGCTCCTGTTTTCTGGCGAAAATGGCGCCTACCGATCCAAATCCCCCCGTCGGAAGGGAGAGGATGCGAATGTTAGGCGCAACCTTCGCACTTTCGGATGCGCCTAACATGAAAGGGGGTGCGGTGGGCGCGGTGTGGACGTTTGGTGCGGGGCCGGCACATTCGAAAACTCCGAGGCATGCATGATCGCGGCTCGGCAAAGTGTGGCGCATTGCAGCGCTCACCAGCTCCGACAGGCAGACCTAGTTGAAGTTGGTCTTAAAGAGCCGGAGGAGGCGAAGTGGAGCGAGAACGTAACATGAGAGGAAACATATAGAACATCGCCAAAGAAATACATCTCGGCACTCAGCTCCATGAGGCATGGAGTATGATTCCAAAAAAAATCGCTTTTATTAGGTGTAAAACATTATCAGAAAAAGAGCTCAAACCTTCTATAAAAAAAAAAAAAAACAATAAAAAAATCACTTTCCAAAAATTTTGAACGGCGCTACACCCAGGAAAAAGGGGATCTTGGAAATTGCCAGGAAATACAGTAATTCAAATTTTTGTAAGCTCTTCCTTTGGTCGGCAAAAACCCAGCCAATCAGAATAGGAGCGACAGTGACCCTTTTAAAACCTTTGGAGAATTATTGACCAATCGAATTCAAAGGCGGGACAGCTCAAAATACAGTAAAAATGCAGAAAATAGCTGATTGGTTGAAGTAGTGGGGGCTTGGCAATCCCGGCCAATCAGAATAGGTGAGACAGGGACCCATTCTAACCTATGGAGAAGTATTGACCAATCAAATTCAAAGGCGGTGAAACAAGGGGCTGTAGTGAGTCCTCTTGCCCAGTAGATTGCACCAGAACATCCAAGATTAAGTGTGGTAGTTGCCTGATTACAGGGGGAAACGTTTTGGGGGGACACAAGGACAGGAGGAGGAAATGGGGGAGTTGGGAGCCAGAGAGGACGTGTGGAGGAGAGAGTGAGGAGGTGGAGAGTGTGTCTCCCTGCTCTGTGAAGAGAATTGGTGGAGCTGATACTATCCATGAGTATAGAAGGGTTTACCAGTGCCTCTGCAAGTGTCCTACTAGAAGAGCTGGCTGTTTGGTCTCAGAACACGCATTGTGGGAGAGGGAGTCTCCCCACATGCAGGCTTGCCACTGAAAAGAGACCGCTACGAGACTAAGGACTTAATCCCAAACTTGTTGAGTAATACCTCTTGTGAACTGTTTGTATTCACTCTTGTTCAGTAAAGTTAAGAAGAAAAGTACTCTGCCTGTTTTGTTGCCGTCCTTTACATTTGGCGTAGTGCGACAGGATGGATACTGATATGGCGACTGACAGAGTTACTTCCGCCTCGTCCAGCGTCTCACCTACGGTCCCGGTGGGCGCTCTACTGAGCCACTTACCCAAGTTTAGTGGTGACAATGTTTCGCTCGAAGATTGGAAGGGAAGACTAGAAGGGGCTGCCGGTTGTGTAACATCGCCCCACATCTGAAAGCAGAATTGGCACTGAGTACACATGAAGCAGAAGACCGGGAAAACAGTTATGCTGCCTCTAACACGTCAAAGGGCAAGTTTTGAGCAGATCCTGGGTATTCCTAGAGGATGTAATGGAGACGTCTCGTCAGAAGCAGTGTTAAGGAAGAGATTCTTGCCCGTTGTCAGAAAGAGGACGAGACACTACCCAGTATGCAAAGGGCCCTACAGGAGCTTATGACTGCTTTGCAAAAGAAAGAAGAAACTGGCGCTACAGCCTTCCCCAATACAGAGCTGCTGGTGCGAGATCAATTTTCTGCTAGGATTGAGAAGTCAGTCACTACGGGGACCTTGAGGGAGCGGGTTTAAACTGACCCCCACCTGACCTTCCACCAAGTGTTAAAGGAAAAATCACATTGGAGAAGGAGGAGGGAGTGGAGGCGACGCGGTTAGGCCACAAGCTTTAGGGAGAACCAGTCCGAGAGAATACACTGGAGCTAAGAATGAATCCCTGGAGGAAGCGCTGAGAGAACTTCAAGGGACTTTGGCGACTCAAGGTAGTAGGGCTGACATACCGGACCCATGGGACCCGCAACGGGGTGATTCACCCGAAGACAGGAGCCTACACGAATGAGAGATTACGGACCAAGGTGTTGGGAGTGCGACGAATTAGGCCATCTAAGGAAGAACTGTCCCCGACAGGGTAGAGACTCTAACAGGGGGGATTTAAACTAGATCCGCCTGCGGTTGTGGCCCGAACCGCAGGGGGAATGCTGAGATATGCCCTATGCTGGAGGCTAACGACCTAATTGGGGAGAGCCCCGTAATCAAAGCCAGGTTTAATGGGGTGGAATTGACCTGCCTGGTGGATACGGGCTTGCAAGTCACCACCCTCGCTAGGGTGGCTTTTGAGAGTCACTTTCTACCCGCCATGTTTAAGACAGGCCTTCCTGGGTGAGTCTAAAAGCTGCTAAAAACCTTCCTATTCAGATTGTAGGAGTCATGCAAGCTGACATTGAGCTCTGGGAAAACCTGGTGAAAGGAAAGGGGGGTGGGTTTGGGAGGGACAGAATACTATGGATTACAAGCACCAGTGATTCTGGGTATGAATGTACTACAAGCCATTGACGGACTGATGGCCCATGAGCTGGGGGCCCAAAGTACGGAAGCTGGTACCTGATCATCGACCAAACCCCATCAGGCTTTCAGCAGGCTTTCCAACAGTGCCGGATAAAAGCGGAGCTGGAAGGGGTCACGGGCCCTGGGCAGTATTAGGGTACCTCATTCTCAACCAATTTAAGTGTACAGGCGAGGCACGAGTTGCTGATCCCCTGCCTGGGAGGTACAGATAGGAGCTACAGGGTACTACAGTGATGGTAGAGCCGGCCTTCCAGATGGAAGGAGTAGCAGTGGGACACAGTCTGTGTGAAGTAAGCCGTGGCGGGTACTGGTTTTGGGTCATGGAAAAGTAAATGATCATGCAGTGACACTGCCTTCTCGAGAACACAAAGGCAGAGTTATAACCTGGTACAGAGGTACAGACCTTGGGACAGCCGGATTGGGAGCTAGAGGTGAAACCCAGAGGGAAGCGGGAATTTGTAACCCTGTGCCAGTGAGGGCAGAGAAACCCCCCTTCCACTCAGTTGAGAGTGTCATGGAACGCAGTGTGCCCAGAAGGGACTAAGTTGACGGTAGAAGAAAAAGGGAAGTTGTCCTTGGTTTCTGGCGGGCCCACAAGGGGCTTTCTCCCCATCATGAGGCTGACTTCGGCCTCCGCAGACCTTGGAGCACGAGATCCCGACTGGGGAACGCCCATCCGGTTTCGGGAGCTGTTACCGACAGATTCCTCCAGCCCTTTATCAGGAGGTCAAGAATATTTTTAAAACAAATGCAGGAGCAACAGGTTGTTTCAGCCTAGTAAGAGCCCCTGGGCCTCTCCGATCGTGTTAGTAAAGAAAAAGGATGGGACTCTCCGGTTCTGCATCGATTATAGGCGTCTTAACGCTTGCACGGTGAGAGATGCTGTAACGGTTCCGGACGTAGGAGTGGATCCACTGGACCACCGCAAGCGATGGTGTAAGCCACGCCAGGGAACGGAATCTAAGTAGGTCCCGGTATTCACCAGAGCCCGCCGCACCGCGGGATGGACTTGCTGCGGCGGGGGTCTACCAGGTCGTCCCCTGACGTGACTTGCTTGCCGGTGGCAGCCGAAGTATAGCGTGGGGCAAAATCGTCAGGCAGGCTCGTAGTCGGGGTCAGGCAGGAGGTCAGGGCAGCAGCAGAGATACGTGGTCAGTAGACGGAAGCAAGGGTTTCGGTACACGGTAGATCAGGACAACAATAGGAACGCTTTTAATA
Source organism: Phyllomedusa bahiana (assembly GCA_025379985.1). NCBI lineage: Eukaryota > Metazoa > Chordata > Amphibia > Anura > Hylidae > Phyllomedusa > Phyllomedusa bahiana. The sequence continues at coordinate 17,300 of JAODAL010064651.1, forward strand.
GGCAAGGACTAAAAATCCCGGCAGGGAGCGGGGGGGAAGCGCCCCAGGTGAAATAGGGCAGTGCCCCGGCAATTACCCAATTTTCCGGGGCCCCTGCCCCTTTAAATCTCACAGACCCGGGGCACGGCGCGGGCCCTTTGATTTTACAGGTACGCGCGCGCCCGGACAGCAGGGACCCGCGGGGAACGGAGCCCCGGGGGCCCGGGTAAGTAATTTCAAGCCCGGGGGGCGGGGTGCGCCCGCCGCCCGGGAAACCCGGGGGCCCCCGGGGGAAAAGTTTGCCGGCGGCGCCCGCAAGGGGTCGCGGGGGCCGGACGCAAAGATTTCTTACCCCATTACCCCCCATTGAAAATTCCCTGGGTGGCCCTAGGGGGCGGGCCTTTAAATTTCCCACTCTGGAAACAAACCAGTGGTTACTGGGAGGTCCCAAATTTCCGAGAAGGACCGGGGGAAGACGACTTTTGTTACTCCTTGGGGGGCTTTTGAGTTTCTACCGGGATGCCGTTTGGATTTTAATAATGCCCCTTTTAATGTTTTTAAAAAGGTTTTATGGAACTGTGTTTGGGGGGTTTTAATTTTCAAATTTCCCGCTCATTTATCGGAAAGACAAACTTATATTCTAAACCCCCTTTTTGCGGAAAAAAAACCTAGAAAGCTGGATCAAGTGCTAGCACGGTTTGAGTCGATTTAGTTTTAAAACTGAAACCCCTAAAATTTTCAACTTTTTCAGGGACGGGTTTGAGTACCTAGGACATGTAGGGGCTCTAAAAGATGGGGTAAGCCCATAGACTTTCCCAAAATTCGGGGGAAATGCAGCAGTGGCCACCCCTCACACGGCCCAAAGAACTGAGATCTTTCCTCGGACTTTTTAAGGGGACTTCCAATCTCACCCGAGCCCCCGGGGCGCCCCGCGCCTTAGATCACAGGGGGCGGCCCCGGGGGGCCGGACAGCAGGAGACTCGGGGAGGGCCCGGAGCCCGGGGGCCGGGGAGTAATTACAAGGCCCCGGGGAGCGGTGCGCCCGCCGCCCGAACACCCGGGGGGGGCAGGGGGCACCCCCTCCCGGGGGCCGGGGGCAGATTTTCGGCGGGCGGCCCCCAGGAGGGAGGCGGGGCCGCCGCACCCCGGGACCCCCCCCCTTTGGGCCCCCCCCTTCTTCCTGGGCCCGGAGAAAAACTCTGCAAAAACCCCAAAGGCCCCAAAATGTTTTCCCCCCCCGGGTCCCCCCGACTCCCTCAGGACCAAACTCCCTTTCCCGTCGAATTTTGGAAGTACCCCCCCTTCCCCTTTATGGCTTCATTTTAGGATCTCATTTAAG
>JAODAL010064652.1:0-18616 GCA_025379985.1 Phyllomedusa bahiana
AGGAGTTTGCTAAATTATTGGTTTTCCCCCACAGTAGATCCGATCCCTTAGAAACTCCCCAATTGTCAGTATTCTAGATCCCACCACTGAGGAGTTTTCTAATTATTGGTTTCCCCCCCCCCAGTAGATCTGATCCCTTAATAACTTATTCATTATTTGTGTTATAGATCCCACCCCTTAGGAGTTTGCTAATCATTGGTTCCCGCCACAGTAGAGCGGATCCCTGAGTAAATTCACAATTATCAGTATTCTAGATCCTACCCCTGAGGAGTTTGCTAATTATTGGTTTCTCCCACAGTAGATCCAATCCCTAAGTAACTTACTCATTATTTGTATTATAGATCCCACCCCTGAGGAGTTTGCTAATTATTGGTTTCACCACAGTAGATCCAATCCCTGAGTAGCTCCCCAATTATCAGTATTATAGAACCCACCCCTGAGGAGTTTGTTAGTTATTGGTTTCCTCCCCCCCCCCTCCCCAGAAGATCCGATCCCTAAGAAACTTACCAATTATCAGTATTATAGATCCCACCCCTGAGGAGTTTGCTAATTATTGGTTTCCCCCACAGTAGATCCGATCCCTTAGAAACTCCCCAATTATCAGTACTATAGATCCCACCCCTGAGGAGTTTGCTAATTATTGGTTTCTCCCACAGTAGATCCGATCCCCCAAGCAATTCACCAATTATCAGTGTAATAGATCTCACCCCTGAGGAGTTTGCTAATTACCACCCCCCAGTAGATCCGATCCCTGAGTTACTTATCAGTATAACAGAGCACACCCCTGAGGAGTTTGCTATTTATTGTTTTCCCCCACAGTAGATCCGATCTCTGAGTAACTAACTCATTATTTGTGTTATAGATCCCACCTCTGAGGGGTTTGCTAATATTGGTTTCCTCCACAGTAGATGCAATTCCTGAGTAACTCCCCAATTATAAGTATTCTAGATCCCACCCCTGAGGAGTTTGCTAATCATTGGTTTCCTCCACAGTAGATCCGAGGCCTGAGTTACTTACTCATTATTTGTGTTTTTGATCCCACCCCTGAGGAGTTTGCTAATTACCACCCCCCAGTGGATCCGATCCCTGAGTTACTTATCAGTATAACAGAGCACACCCCTGAGGAGTTTGCTAATTACCACCCCCCAGTAGATCCGATCCCTGAGTTACTTATCAGTATAACAGAGCACACCCCTGAGGAGTTTGCTTATTATTGGTTTCCCCCACAGTAGATCTGATCCCTGCATAACTCCCCAATTATCAGTATTCTAGATCCCACCCCTGAGGAGTTTGCTAATCATTGCTTTCCCCCCCACAGTAGATCCGATCCCTGAGTAACTTACTCATTATTTGTGTTTTTGATCCCACCCCTGAAGAGTTTGCTAATTACCACCCCCCAGTAGATCCGATCCCTGAGTTACTTATCAGTATAACAGAGCACACCCCTGAGGAGATTGCTAATTATTGGTTTCCTCCACAGTAGATCCAATCCCTTAGTAACTCCCCAATTATCAGTATTACAGATCCCAGTCTATATAGTAATTGTTGCTGTTGCCCTAAATGTTTTCGTCAATGATTGAATGAATGGAGCCGCATAGTAAGAATCCCAGCAACCACCAAGCCTTTGTACCTCCACACGGGGCAGATTTATCGAGGCTTTAAATTTGCCTCAGTTTAGGAGGAATCAGACGAGCAGATTTGTAATTTACCGTCTTTTGCGATGTTCTACCTGTTTCCGATGCTGCGCGCTATAAGTGGCTGATATTTATTATTGCGCTCATGTATAATGTATAATATGTCACGGACGCAGCGCGCTGATAATTCATTTCCCCCGCCTCCTCCCTGCAGCACATCAATAACGAGCACATTCACGGCGAGAGGAAGGAGTTCGTGTGTCGCTGGCAGGACTGCACGCGGGAGCAGAAGCCGTTCAAAGCGCAGTACATGCTGGTGGTTCACATGCGGCGACACACGGGCGAGAAGCCTCATAAGTGCACGGTAAGCTGCCGCAAAAGTGCCGAGATCAGCAGCTGCCACAGCCCGCCCCATAAATAGTAGCTGACACTCACCCCCGGGGGACGCCACTAACCACTATACTTACTGCACCTCCAAGGAAGTCCTGGGGGGACGACTCCGAAAAAGTGCTGCGTTCACGCTCTTAGCGGAGTAACGATGAAATGTATCACATGGAGGAGAACCGGGAGGTGTAGGGGCAGCCGGTCCCAAGTCTATGGGGATAGATGTGGGCAGGAGGGTAACAAGAATTAATAGGGCTACTGACCATAAACTAAAAACGGCAGCATAAAGCAGCAATAGTTGGAGGTGTAAATAATACCGCCATATGTCAGGGCACCCACATAGAGGAGCTGGAGAGCAGAAAGACACCAACTACAAAAAGGAGCTATGGCCCCTTTACCTCAAGGTGGATTAGTTCACTCTGCTGATACTATACTTCATGTAAAGCTCTCGTCATTGCCCCTGGTCTAGTCTAATGTTATTCATCCCTGTCCAGAGAACAAAATAACGATTATTATGCCATTATCTACTATTTGTAATAAGACCACCCTGCTGATCAGCTGTCTTCCTTACTGCAGAATTAAAGTGAGACTCTGCAAATTCTATTGCATAATGTATGGTTCTTGTCCTTGCCCTGTGGTCTAGTCTGATCTTTATCTGTCCCCGTCCAGAAATCTAATGAACGATCATTATGTCATTTCCTACTATTTGTAATGAGACTACCATGCAGAGTAGTTCCTCCCCTCACAGCAGCTGTAAAGTGAGAAGTCCACTCTACAGATTCTAACAAATCATGTATTGCTCTTGCCATTGCCCTTTCATTCTAGTCCAGTCTTATCTATCCCTGTTGTCTTATTACAAATAGTAGGTTATGAAATAATTATGGCTCTCATTATGTCATTACCTACTATTTGTAAGACAACTTAGGGCAATAAACAGAATACAAGTACTATGGTATGGAGCTGAGAGGTGTAAGTGTTACCAGCAGGACCTGAAAATTGTGAAGAATCCTTTTGATTAACCCTCTTTATCCTTTCCTGTACTGCTCTTGTCGTTGCCTTTTCAATATAGTCTAAAATTATCTATCCCTGTCCAGAGAACAATGGAGCCATCATTGTGTCATTACCTACTATTTGTAATGAGACTACATAGAGCACTGAATAGAATGCGACTACTGCAGTAAGGACTGACACACACATTGAGGGAGGGGATGAATATCGTTATAATGCAGCATTATGTGACTTTCAGGGTCTCCTCTATCCCCTTCTTGTCTCCTCAGTTTGAAGGCTGCTTTAAAGCCTATTCCAGGCTCGAAAACCTGAAGACACACCTGCGGTCCCACACCGGAGAGAAGCCGTACGTGTGCGAGCACGAGGGCTGCAACAAGGCCTTCTCCAACGCGTCCGACCGCGCCAAGCACCAGAATCGCACCCACTCCAACGAGGTGAGGCCGCCGCGCCCCCCACTGCTGACAGCGGCCATGTTACACCCAACAGCGGCTCAGAGAAAAGACAACCTCTCTCCTGTACAATTTATACTGCGGCAGTGCCAAACCGCGCCGCGCTGCCCCCGACAGCCCCCCCCCCGATGCCAAAGAGGTGTGGGCTATAAAACCAGGCCCGTCCGTCAGGGCCGAGCGCAGGAAATGGGAAGCACCTGTGCTGCAGAGCTGGAATCCGACCGCTGCACACATGGACCCCGAGGTTTTATTGCCTCAATAGACACATGAGGCCCCGGCGCTTATTAGCTAATAGGGTAATGATGGAAGCAGAACAGCTTCCTGGGGTCTCTGATGCCGCCCGCCCTTCCTGGAGGCCCCCGATGCCGCCCTTCCTTCCTGGAGGCCCCCCGATGCCGCCCTTCCTTCCCGGGGGCCCCCGATGCCGCCCTTCCTTCCTGGGGGGCCCCCCCATGCCGCCTTCCTTCCTGGAGGCCCCCCGATGCCCCCCCTTCCTTCCGGGAGGCCCCCCGATCCCGTCCGCCCTTCCTTCCTGGAGGCCCCCCGATGCCGCCCTTCCTTCCTGGAGGCCCCCCGATGCCGCCCTTCCTTCCTGGAGGCCCCCCGATGCCGCCCTTCCTTCCTGGAGGCCCCCCGATGCCGCCCTTCCTTCCTGGTGGCCCCCCGATGCCGCCCTTCCTTCCCGGAGGCCCCCCGAGGCCGCCCTTCCTTCCCGGGGGCCCCCCCGAGGCCCCCCCTTCCCTTCCAGGAGGCCCCCCGAGGCCGCCCTTCCTTCCCGGAGGCCCCCCGACGCCGCCCTTCCTTCCCGGAGGCCCCCGAGCCCGCCCTTTCCTTCCCGGAGGCCCCCCGACGCCGCCCTTCCTTCCCGAGGCCCCCCGACGCCGCCCTTCCTTCCGGAGGCCCCCCGACGCCGCCCTTCCTTCCCGGAGGCCCCCCGACGCGCCCTTCCTTCCCGGAGGCCCCCCGACGCCCCCCCTTTTCCTTCCCGGAGGCCCCCCGACGCCGCCCTTCCTTCCCGGGGCCCCCCGACGCCCGCCCTTCCTTCCCGGGAGGCCCCCCCGACGCCGCCCTTCCCCTTCCCGGAGGCCCCCCGACGCCGCCCTTCCTTCCCGGAGGCCCCCCGACGCCGCCCCTTCCTTCCCGGAGGCCCCCCGACGCCGCCCTTCCTTCCCGGAGGCCCCCCGACGCGCCCTTCCTTCCCGAGGCCCCCCGACCCGCCCTTCCTTCCCGGAGGCCCCCCGACGCCCCGCCCTTCCTTCCCCGGAGGCCCCCCGACGCCCCCCTTTCCCTTTCCCCGGGAGGCCCCCCGACGCCGCCCTTCCTTCCCGGAGGCCCCCCGACGCCGCCCTTCCCTTCCCGGAGGCCCCCGACGCCGCCCCTTTCCTTCCCGGAGGCCCCCCCGACGCCCCCTCTTCCTCCCGGAGGCCCCCCGACGCCCGCCCTTCCTTCCCGGGCCCCCCGACGCCGCCCTTCCTTCCCGGAGGCCCCCCGACGCCCCCCTTTTCCTTCCCGGAGGCCCCCCGACCCCGCCCTTCCTTCCCGGGGGCCCCCCGACGCCCGCCCTTCCTTCCCGGAGGCCCCCCGACGCCCGCCCTTCCTTCCCGGAGCCCCCCGACGCCGCCCTTCCTTCCCGGAGGCCCCCCCACGCCGCCCTTCCTTCCCGAGGCCCCCCGAGCCGCCTTCCTTTCCCGGAGCCCCCCGACGCCGCCCCTTCCTTCCCGGAGGCCCCCCGACGCCGCCTTCCTTCCCGGAGGCCCCCCGACGCCGCCCCTTCCTTCCCGGGGCCCCCCGACGCCGCCCTTCCTTCCCCGGGAGGGCCCCCCCGACGCCGCCCTTTCCCTTTCCCCCGGAGGCCCCCCCGACGCCGCCCTTCCTTCCCGGAGGCCCCCCGACGCCGCCCTTCCTTCCCGGAGGCCCCCCGACGCCGCCCTTCCTTCCCGGAGGCCCCCCCGACGCCGCCCTTCCTTCCCGGAGGCCCCCCCCCGCCCGCCCTTCCTTCCCGGAGGGCCCCCCCGACGCCGCCCTTCCTTCCCGGAGGCCCCCGACGCCGCCCTTCCTTCCCGGAGGCCCCCCGACGCCGCCCTTCCTTCCCGGAGGCCCCCCGACGCCGCCCTTCCCTTCCCGGAGGCCCCCCGACGCCGCCCTTCCTTCCCCGGAGGCCCCCCGACGCCGCCACTTCCTTCCCGGAGCCCCCCCACGCCGCCCTTTCCTTCCCGGAGGCCCCCCGACGCCGCCCTTCCTTCCCGGAGGCCCCCCGACGCCGCCCTCACTTCCGGAGGCCCCCCGACGCCGCCCTTTCCTCCCGGAGGCCCCCCGACGCCGCCCTTCCTCACGGAGGCCCCCCGACCCGCCCCTTCCTTCCCGGAGGCCCCCCGACGCCAGCCCTTCCTTCCTTCCCGGAGGCCCCCCGACGCCGCCCTTCCTCCCGGAGGCCCCCCGACGCCGCCCTTCCTTCCTGGAGGCCCCCCGACGCCGCCCTATCCTTCCCGGAGGCCCCCCGACGCCGCCTTCCTTCCCGGAGGCCCCCGACGCCGCCTTTCCTTCCCGGAGGCCCCCCGAACGGGGCCCTTCCTTCCCGGAGCCCCCCGACGCCGCCCTTCCTTCCCGGAGGCCCCCCGACGCCGCCCTTCCTTCCCGGAGGCCCCCCGACGCCGCCCCTTCCTTCCCGGAGGCCCCCGACGCCGCCCTTCCTATCCCGGAGGCCCCCCGACGCCGCCCTTCCTTCCCGGAGGCCCCCCGACGCCGCCCTTCCTTCCCGAGGCCCCCGACGCCGCCCTTCCTTCCCGGAGGCCCCCCGACGCCGCCCTTCCTTCCCGGAGGCCCCCCGACGCCGCCCTTCCTTCCCGGAGGCCCCCCGACGCCGCCATTACTTCCCGGAGGCCCCCGACGCCGCCCTTCCATTCCCGGAGGCCCCCCGACGCCCCGCCCTTCCTTCCCGGAGGCCCCCCGACGCCGCCCTTCCTTCCCGGAGGCCCCCCGACGCCGCCCTTCCTTCCCGGAGGCCCCCCGACGCCGCCCGCCCTTCCCGGGGCCCCCCGACGCCGCCCGCCCTTCCCGGGGGCCCCCGACGCCGCCCGCCCTTCCCGGGGGCCCACGATGCCGCCCTTCCCGGGGGCCCACGATGCCGCCCTTCCCGGGGGCCCACGATGACGCCCTTCCTGGGGGCCCACGATGACGCCCTTCCTTCCCGGGGGCCCCCGACGCCGCCCGCCCTTCCTGGAGGCCCCCAACGCCGCCCTCCCTGGGGCCCCCTGATGCCGCCCGGGCCTGGTTCTGGAGAGCAGATCTTGATTAGATGTTATTATTTGACTTTTCCAGAAACCGTACATTTGCAAGATCCCGGGATGTACGAAGAGGTACACAGACCCCAGCTCCCTGAGGACGCACGTGAAGACGGTGCACGGGCCCGAGGCGCACGTCACCAAGAAACAGCGCAACGACCTCCGACCCGGGCCCCGGGAGAACGGCGACAGCGAGGCCGGACTGTCCGCCGAGCACCCCCAGCCCAACGGGGGCCACAGGGGCCGGGAAGATGGCTTCCACTCCAGGACCATCAAGATTGAGGACAGCATGGTGAGTGGTGAGCGCCGTCCTGTGCTGGGGGCCACACATTGGGCCCGGGCGGAGGCAGCAACGTCCTGCTAATTCTCTAGTATCGCATGGATTTACATTACATGAAGACAATGATGGGCCCTGGGGCAATGTACTGGGCGCTGCCCAAAAACATGACCGCACATCAGACCGCGCCTCTAACCACACACACACATGACATCACAGGCCACACCTCTAACCACACCCACACATGACATCACATCAGACTGTGCCTCTAACCACACCCACACATGACATCACATCAGTCTGTGCCTCTAACCACACCCACACATGACATCACATCAGGCCACACCTCTAACTACACCCAAACATGACATCACATCAGGTCACACCCAAGCACATGACATCACATCAGGCCACACCTCTAACCACATCCAAACATGACATCACATCAGGCCACACCTCTAACCACACCCAAACACATGACATCACATCAGGCCACACCTCTAACCACACCCAAACACATGACATCACATCAGGCCACACCTCTAACCACACCCAAACATGACATCACATCAGGCCACACCTCTAACCACACCCAAACATGACATCACACCAGGCCACACCTCTAACCACACCCAAACATGACATCACATCAGGCCACACCTCTAACCACACCCAAACACATGACATCACATCAGGCCACACCTCTAACCACACCCAAACACATGACATCACATCAGGCCACACCTCTAACCACACCCAAACACATGACATCACATCAGGCCACACCTCTAACCACACCCACACATGACATCGCATCAGGCCACACCTCTAACCACACCCAAACATGACATCATACCAAGCCGTCCCTCTAACCACACCCACACATGACATCACATCAGGCCACACCTCTAACCACACCCAAACATGACATCACATCAGGCCACACCTCTAACCACACCCAAACATGACATCACATCAGGCCACACCTCTAACCACACATGGCATCACAGGCCACACCTCTAACCACACCCACACATGACATCACATCAGGCCACACCTCTAACCACACCCAAACATGACATCACATCAGGCCACACCTCTAACCACACCCACACATGACATCACATCAGGCCACACCTCTAACCACACCCAACCACATGACATCACATCAGGCCACACCCAAACATGGTATTAGGCCCCGCCTCTTAACACCCATCTACCCGTTCCCCTGAGGAGCAGCAGGTTCCCCAGGACTTGTTGGCTGCAGTCGTACAGCAGCCTGATTGGTGAGGTAGGAGGCCGATGGCTCCCTGCTCCGCCATGATGTATCCTGAGAACATACAGTTACACAAGCAGCGCCAGCCCAGGGATGAAGAGCCTGTGCCCTGGTGCCTGGGAACACCGCTCAGCCCAGCTGGGGCTCCGACCCCTGCCTGCTGTGCCCAGGGGATGTGCCGGCCCTGTGTAGATATAGAGCACAAACATGTTATATAGCGGGAGGTTATACCGCGGTGAGCGACGGCGGGGCGGGGGAGGGTGCACTGGCGCCCGGGGATTTTCGGCTCCTCCTATATGCAGATTTGTCCGAGGCTCCAGGACGTCCATGAGGTGTAATACCGCAGGTCGCTGCATTAAACCCGTCAGCCGGGGACATTGGGGGTTTACTGGGAGCATTACGTTCCACGCGTGAAACGCGTCCGAAGCTTTATATCCACATTAACCTGGGAAAGCTGCGCAGAGATCTACAGATAACACATCCAGGAGCCTGACCAGGTGTAAACCCAGATAAGGAGCCGAATGGAGGAGCTGCCGCGTGCGGCTCTCCTGGACTGATAGACGGAGGGTACAGCCGGGGTCGGGAGGGGAGAGGACGGTACAGCCGGGGTCGGGGAGGGGAGAGGACGGTACAGCTGGGGTCGGGGAGGGGACGGTACAGCCGGGGTCGGGAGAGGACGGTTCAGCCGGGGAGGGGAGAGGACGGTTCAGCCGGGGTCGGGGAGGGGACGGTACAGCCCCGGACGGGGCGGGGACGGTTCAGCCGGGGTCGGGGAGAGGACAGTGCAGCCGGGGTCGGGGAGAGGACAGTGCAGCCGGGGTCGGGGAGAGGACGGTACAACCGGGGTCGGGGAGGGGAAGGACGGTTTCAGCCGGGGAGGGAGAGGACGGTTCAGCCGGGGAGGGAGAGGACGTACAGCCGGGTCGGGGAGAGGACGGTACAGCCGGGGTCGAGGAGGGGAGAGGACGGTACAGCCGGGGTCGGGGAGAGGACGGTACAGCCGGGGTCGAGGAGGGGAGAGGACGGTACAGCCGGGGTCGAGGAGGGGAGAGGACGGTACAGCCGGGGTCGGGGAGGGGACGGTGCAGCCGGGGTCGGGGAGGGGACGGTGCAGCCGGGGTCGGGGAGGGGACGGTGCAGCCGGGGTCGGGGAGGGGAGAGGACGGTACAGCCGGGGTCGGGGAGGGGACGGTGCAGCCGGGGTCGGGGAGGGGACGGTGCAGCCGGGTCGGGAGGGGACGGTGTCAGCCGGGGTCGGGGAGGGGACGGTGCAGCCGGGGTCGGGGAGGGGAGGGGACGGTGCAGCCGGGTCGGGGAGGGGGGGGACGGTGCAGCCGGGTCGGGGAGGGGAGGGGACGGTGCAGCCGGGACCGGGGAGGGGACGGTGCAGCCGGGACCGTGGGAGGGGACGGTGCAGCCGGGACCGGGAGAGGGACGGTGCACGCCGGGACCGGGGAGGGGAGGGGACGGTGCAGCCGGGGTCGGGGGGGAGGGGACGGTGCAGCCGGGGTCGGGGGGGGGGGGGGGGACGGTGCAGCCGGGGTCGGGGGGGGGGGGGACGTGCAGCCGGGGTCGGGGAGGGGAGAGACGTGTACAGCCGGACGGGAGGAGAGGACGGTACAGCCGGGGTCGAGGAGGGGACGTGGCAGCCGGGGTCGAGGAGGGGAGAGGACGGTACAGCCGGGTCGGGGAGGGGAACGTGTGCAGCCAGGGTCGGGAGAGGACGGTGGGGTCGGGTCGGGGAGAGGACGGTGCAGCCGGGGTCCGGGGAGGGGAGGGGACGGTACAGCCGGGGCCGTGGAGGGGAGGGGACGGTGCAGCCGGGGTCGAGGAGGGGAACGGTGCAGCCGGGGTCCGGGAGGGGACGGTGCGCCGGTCGCCGGGTTAGGGACGTGCAAGCCGGGGGGTCGGGGAGGGGACGGTACAGCCGGGGTCGGGGAGGGGACGGTGCAGCCGGGGTCGGGGAGGGGACGGAGCAGCCGGGGGCGGGGAGGGGACGGTGCAGGGGGTCGGGGAGGGGAGGGAGCTGGTTCAGACTCTTCCCCGCATGTCACTAACGACTCCATCTCTTCTTTCTATTCCTTTTCTAACTCTTCCTAAGGACAGAACTTACCCAGGTGAGCGATGACCTTACTGTGACCCCTTAAAGGGGGTTCCCACCATAGACTATATTAGTAAATCAATAGGATCAAAGTGTGACAGGTGCAAGCTCCACTTTCCTATCCTGAGACCGGGCCCCAAAAACTATCAGCTCAGAATGCAGAGTGTTCTCCATTCTCCTCTCTGGGAGTTCCCAGAACACGGGAGCGCTGCATTCTCCATTCAGTTCTATAGGAGTTCCCAGTACAGGGGAGTGCTGTGTTCTCTCCTTTCTTCTCTATGGGTGTTTCCCTGTACCGGGAGCTCTGTGTTCTCCATTCTGTTCTATGGGAGTTCCCAGTACAGGGGAGTGCTGTGTTCTCCATTCTGTTCTATGGGAGTTCCCAGTACAGGGGGCGCTGTTTTCTCCAATCTCCTCTATGGGAGTTCCCAGTACAGGGGAGTGCTGCTTTGTCCATTCTACTCTATGGGAGTTCACAGTGCAGGGGATCCCTGTGCTCTCCATTCTGTTCTGTGGGAGTTTCCCAGTACAAGGGAACGCTGTGTTCTCTATCTCCTCTCTGGAAGTTCCCAGTACAGGGGAGCGCTGTGTTCTCCATTCTGTTCTGTGGGAGTTCCCAGTACAGGGGAGCGCTGTGTTCTCCATTCTCCTCTATGGGACTTCCCAGTACAGGTGAGCGCTGTGCTCTCCATTCTGTTCTATGGGAGTTCCCAATACAGGGCAGCGCTGTGTTCTCCATTCTTTTCTATGGGAGTTGCCAGTACAGGTGAGCGCTGTGTTCTCTATTCTGCTCTATGGGAGTTCCCAGTACAGGGGGCGCGTGTTTTCTCCATTCTGTTCTATGGGAGTTCCCAGTACAGGAAGCGCTGTTTTCTCCATTCTCCTCTATGGGAGTTCCCAGTACAGAGGAGCGCTGTGTTCTCCATTCTCCTCTATGGGAGTTCCCAGTACAGAGGAGCGCTGTGTTCTCCATTCTGTTCTATAGGAGTTCCCAGTACAGGGGAGCGCTGTGTTCTCCAATCTGTTCTATAGGAGTTCCCAGTACAGGGGAGAGCTGTGTTCTCCATTCTGGCTCTCTGGGAGTTGCCAGTACAGGGGGCGCTGTGTTCTCCAGTCTCCTCTATGGGAGTTCCCGGTACAGGGGTGCGCTGTGTTCTCCATTCTGTTCTATGCTATTCCCAGTACAGGGGAGCGCTGTGTTCTCCATTCTTTCTATGGGAGATTGCCATACAGGTGAGCGCTGTGGTTCTCTATTCTGCTCTATGGGAGTTCCCAGTACAGGGGGCGCTGTGTTTCTCCATTCTCCTCTATGGGAGTTCCCAGTACAGGGAGCGCTGTGTTCTCCATTCTGTTCTATGGGAGTTCCCAGTACAGGGAGCACGTGTGTTCTCCATTTTGTTCTATGGGAGTTCCCAGTACAGGGAGCGCTGTGTTCTCCATTCTGTCTATAGGAGTTTCCCAGTACAGAGGAGCACTGTGTTCTCCATTTTGTTCTATGGGAGTTCCCAGTACAGGGGAGCGCTGTGTTCTCCATTCTGTTCTATGGGAGTTCCCAGTACAGGGGAGCACTGTGTTCTCCATTCTGTTCTATGGGAGTTCCCAGTACAGGAGAGCGCTGTGTTCTCCATTCTCCTCTATGGGAGTTCCCAGTACAGGGGAGCGCTGTGTTCTCCATTCTGGTCTATGGGTTGCCAGTACAGGGGAGCACTGTGTTCTCCATTCTGTTCTATGGGAGTTCCCAGTACAGGGAGCGCTGTGTTCTCCATTCTGTTCTATGGGAGTTCCCAGTACAGGGAGCGCTGTGTTCTCCATTCTGTTCTATAGGAGTTCCCAGTACAGGGAGCGCTGTGTTCTCCATTCTGTTCTATGGGAGTTCCCAGTACAGGGAGCACTGTGTTCTCCATTCTGTTCTATGGGAGTTCCCAGTACAGGGGAGCGCTGTGTTCTCCATTCTCCTCTATGGGAGTTCCCAGTACAGGTGAGCGCTGTGGAAATTGGGCACATGGACAACCTTTTCTCCATTATGAGCTGATAATTTTGGGGGTCCGTTCCTGAGATGCAGGGCCCAGAGCTTATCTTCTCAATATATCATCAAAGTCTCTCCCTTTAAAGGTTTAATCATATAATAAAAAGTTCTGCAACTTCCTATTAGACTTTGTTTTTGTTTGTCCTTTTCAAGATCTCTGGTCACTCAAAGGAAATGGAAGCTTCTTCACAGATGGAGGCAGAAAGCCCATGTTAGTCACAACTGAGGGGCTTGTTACAATGTATCCTTACACTGATACACTGTAACAAAACCCCAGGAGGTGGGTGCAACTTGGTCGTTTAGCTTCTCAGTGTAAACAATCAATTCACTGTCAGCAATCAGAGATCTTGAAAAGAAGTGAGAAACAAAGTCTGAGAGAAGAGCAGCAGCGCGACCCCTGACCCTCCACCTTCTGAATTAATAAGAAATAATAGAGTAAATGTGAGAAGCCCTTGACGGTGCATGTTGCAGATAACCCCCATCATCCAGTGACCCCCAGTATCCTCCTGTGCATGCTGCAGATAACCCCCATCATCCATGACCCCGATTACCTCCTGTGCATGCTGCAGATAACCCCCCATCACCATGACCCCGGTTACCTCCTGTCAGCTGCAGATAACCCCCACACCATACCCCCGTACCTCCTGTGCATGCTGTACAAACCCCCATCATCCAGGACCCCCAAAACCCCGTCAGCTGTACAAAACCCCGTAACCCCTGTGCATGCTGCAGAAAACCCCCCCAAACCCACTGACCCCCTGAAAAACCCCTGGCATGCTGCAAAAAAACCCCCACATCCAGGACTCCTGGAAACCCTTGTGCATGCGCCTTGCCCCCATCATCCACTGACCCCGGCAACCTCCTGTGCATGCTGCAGAAAACCCCCCATCTCCATGACCCCCGGGTAACCTCCTGTGCTACTGCAGATAACCCCCCCCTCCAGTGACCCCGGGTTCCCCCTTGGGGCATGCTGCAGAAAACCCCCATCATCCATGACCCCCTGGTAACCCCTGTGCATCGCAGATAACCCCCATCATCCAGTAAATCCCTGGTACCCCTGTGCATGACAAAACCCCCATTCCAGTGACCCCGGGTATCCCCGGGCATAAATGCAGATAACCCCCATCACCAGTGACCCCTGGTAACCTCCTTTTGCAGCTGTACTAATCCCCATCATCCAGTGCCGCTGGTAACCTCCTGTGCATGCGGGTACTAACCCCATCTCCATGACCCCTGGACCCTCCTGTGCAGCGCGGTGACCCCGATAACCTCCTGTGCATGCTGCAGATACCCCCATCATCCAGTGATCCCCTTTGGTAGTCCCTCCTGTGCCATGCTGCCAGAGAACCCCATATACAGTGACCCCGTAAACCTCCTGGGCATGCTGTACAACCCCCATTGGTAAACCGTTCCTGAGAAGGGCCCCAGAGTTATCTTCTCATATATCCACGTCACCCCTTGGTAAACCTCCTTGCATAGCTTTTTGCAGATCCCCCAAAAAATGAAAGTTACTCCTGGAGAAACCCTGTGCACACTGAGGGCGATACAAATCCCATCATCCACTGACCCCTGGGTAACCTGCGTGCTTCTCAGTAACACACCAATCATCCAGTGACCAATCAGAGATCTTAAGTTGAGAATACTGAGATAAGACGCCCACCGACCCTTGACCTGCCCCTTCAATAATAAGAAAAACCCCTATAAATCCAGTGAAGCCCTTGACGGTGCATGTTGCAGATAACCCCCATCATCCAGTGACCCCCAGTATCCTCCTGTGCATGCTGCAGATAACCCCCATCATCCACTGACCCTGGAAATCCTCCTGTGCCTGCTGCAGATAACCCCCATCATCCAGTGATCCCTGGTATCCTCCTGTGCATGCTGTACATAATCCCCATCATCCAGTGACCGCTGGTAACCTCCTGTGCATGCTGCCGATAACCCCCATCATCCACTGACCCCTGGTAACCTCCTGTGCATGCTGCAGATAACCCCCATCATCCAGTGACTCCTGGTATCCTCCTGTGCATGGTGCTTTCCTTGGTGATGATCAGCGGTTTGTTGCCGCTTCTCTCCTCCTGCCCGTTTCGCCTCTGACCACCTCTTGTCCCGTCTTGCAGATACAGCCCAGCCCTGGTGGCCAGTCATCCTGCAGCAGCGAACCATCTCCACTTGGCAACGCCAACAACACAGACAGCGGAGTAGAGTTTCACGGTGAGGGAGGCCTCGGGGACATCTTTGGTTTGGAGGACACCGGCCCCGTGGTGGACTCCACCGTCTCGTCCGGTAACGCAATGGTCGGCTTACAACTCAGGAAACAAGGCGGCGCCGCGGTCCAGCGACTGGAGCAGCTCAAGAAGGAGAAGCTGAAGACACTGAAGGAATCGTGTTCATTCATGAATCCAGCGCCACCTGCCAGGAACACCAAATTCCCAGCCATCCCCGCAAGTGGTAGGTGGTGCACATGGTGGAGGGCACTGGGCTACACAAAGACTATATATACAGTATATATCCCAATATATGCCTGAGAATATACTAATCATATAGACATACACCTATATATACAGTGTACACCCCAGAGAGACTTGGCTGTGATTGTTTCCTTTGTGCACTAATCACAGAGATGAGTGCAGGGGGGGAGTAGAGAGGACTGTGCAGCTGTAACAATACAGCCATATAATTCTCTCTATGAACATGGGCATGAGTGGAGGGAAGAATAGAAAGGACTGTGCAGAGATGGTGATCTCAGTTTCCATCATGGAGCTTTTGATGGTGCATGGAGCAGAGGGTTGATGATATGTCCTAGTAGATTAGTAGTTACCCCGATAGGACACTCTTCTTAATAGTAAAGCCCTGGCATTTCCCAGTATTACATGGTTGGGATTTTCCGGGATGACATGGTTGGGGTTACTCGTATGCATGGGGGGTTTTTTCCTCATAGACTTGGTTTTGGGATTTTTCTGGGATGACATGGTTGGGGTTACCCGGTGTGACATGGTTGGGGTTTCTCATGATGACATGGTTTGGATTTTTCCGGGATGACATGGTTGGGTTTACTCGTGATGACATGGTTGGGTTACCCCTTGATACAGGGTTGGGGTTTCCCCGGTGTGACAGGGTTGGGGGTTACCGGGGGACATGGTTGGGGTTTACCCGGGTGGACGGGTTGGGTTTACCGTATGACAGGTTGGGGTTACCCGGTAAACTTGTTGGGTTACCTGGTGTGACATGGTTGGCGTTACCCAGTGTATCTTTGTGGGTTACCTGGTGTGACATGGTTGGGGTTACCCGGTGTGACATGGTTGGGGTTACTCATGATGACATGGTTGGGGTTACCCGGTGTAACTTTGTTGGGGTTACCTGGTGGACCGGGTTTTTTTGGGGGGGTTACCGGGTGTGACGGGTTTTGGGGTTTACCCGGTGTGACATGGTTGGGGTTACTCATGATGACATGGTTGGGGTTACCCGGTGTAACTTTGTTGGGGTTACCTGGTGTGACATGGTTGGGGTTACCTGGTGTGACATGGTTGGGGTTACCCGGTGTGACATGGTTGGGGTTACTCGTGATGACATGGTTGGGGTTCCCCGGTGGAATGGTTGGGGTTACCATGAAGCATGGTTGGGGTTTACCCGGGTGAACTTTTTTTGGGGACCCGTTGACATTTTTGGGGGTTTACCCGGGTAACTTTGTTGGGGTTACCCTGTGCATTTTGGGGTTTTACCCGGTGACAGGGTTTGGGGGTTCCCCTTTGTGACATGGGGGGGGTTTTCTCATGATGACAGGGTTTGGGGATTTTTCTGGGATACAGGTTTGGGGGTTACCCGGGTGACATGGGGGGGGTTTCTCAGAGACAGGGTTTTGGGTTTTTTTTCCGGGATGACAGGGTTTGGGGGGTTACTTTGAGACAGGTTTGGGGGGTTTTTCTAAAAGATGAATGGTTTGGGTTTTTTTCCGGGATGACAGGTTGGTTTACTCGTGATGACGGGTTGGGGTTTTTACTCGGATGACATGGTTGGGGGTTCCCTCTGATGACAGGTTTGGGGTTTTACTGGGAAAGCATGGTTGGGTTTACTCGTATGACAGGGTTTGGGGTTACCCGGACCTTTTTTGGGGGTTACCTGGTGTGACATGGTTGGGGTTACCCAGTGTAACTTTGTTGGTTACCTGGTGTGACATGGTTGGGGTTACCCGGTGTGACTGGTTTGGGGAAACTCAGAACATGGTTGGGGTTCCCCGGGTGAAAAACTTTTGGGGTTTAAACCTTGTGACATGGTGGGGTTAGCCGGTGGACAGGTTTGGGGTTACTCGGATGACAGGGTTTTGGGGGGTTACCGGGTAACTTTTTGGGGTTTCCCTGGGTGACAGGGTTTTGGGGTTACCCGGTGTAACTTTGTTGGGGTTACCCGGTGTGACATGGTTGGGGTTACCCGGTGTGACATGGTTGGGGTTACTCGTGATTTTTGGGTTTGGGATATTTGGGCCCCGGGTTTGGGGGCTTTTGTCTTGGATTCTGTGTTGCTTTACCCCAATTTGACTCCAGCTTCAGTTCTCTTTCCTTCAGGCTCTTTACTTGACAATATCGGTGTCCTGGGCAGCGTGAACATAAACCCAAGAATCTCAGACTTGTCTCTGAATGATGTCACGATGCTAAACCAGCTCAACGACAGGCGTGATAGCGCCACCAGCACCATCAGCTCCACCTACACAAGCCGACGCTCTTCAGGGATCTCCCCGTATTTCTCCAGCCGTCGTTCAAGTGAAGCCTCGCAATTCTGTGGGCGACAGAACAATGCCAGCTCCGCCGATTCCTACGACCCCATATCCACCGACGCCTCCAGAAGATCTAGTGATGCCAGCCAACATAATGGATTACCGACGCTTCTGAACTTAACCCCTGCCCAGCAGTACCGACTGAAAGCCAAGTATGCAGCAGCAACAGGTGGTCCTCCGCCCACACCGCTCCCCAACATGGAGAAGATGAGTCTAAAAAGCAAGATGTCTTTGTTGGACGGCTCCGACTATTCCCTGCCCGCCTTCAGGCAGCAGCCGGGTCCAAGACGTTGCAGCGATGGTTTGGGTAATGGCCCAGCGCCAATGTTTCCACACGAGGTGCCAGGAAACCATACAAGACGTGCTAGTGACCCGGTCAGGACAACTGGAGGATTTGAAGGACAATATCTTCCAAGGGTTCAACGTTTCCACAGCATGAATACTCTGCAGCATCCTCCACAGATCATGGACAAGAGGACTATAAACATGCAGCAATCTTCCCGCTCAGATGGAAGCCTTCATCGAAACATCTACTCTCCACGGCCACCAAGCATCAGTGAGAACGTCATCCTTGAAGGCCTTCCAGCTGATATGGATGTCCCTGGTGGAGAGGATGACCTTGTGCTGCCGGATGATGTGGTCCAATATATCAGGTCTCAGAACAGAGGTGCGGCCGAGCATAGAACTCCTTCTGACTTCAGTATCCAGCCTCCAAATTTCCAAAATAACATGAAGACCTATCAACAGCCTCAATGTCGGGTCAATGGTCCAGACATGCCAAAGAATAATATGCCCGTTCAATGGAACGAAGTCAGCTCCGGTACCGTGGACCTCCCACGACGCGCCCAAAAAAAAGCCATTTTGCACAGGGAACTTGGGGGGACAGCAGAAGCAAAACTTTAGCCAGTATCAAACCTTCAGCCATCACCTTCCCGGGAGGCCCCAAAAATCTACCAAGAGTTTTGGGGCCCCCAAAATTGAGTGTGAACGGGCAGAGATTGAATTACCTTCAACATAGGCATCAGCAGATGAATCTGTGCCAAAACACCAACTCCGACTTCAACCTGCCAAGCTTTTAAACCAAACTCCCCAAATTTAAGTCCCCAACGATGGGTTGGGAACCCTGCCCCACCATGGACATCCCATGCAACCTCCTCAGAGGAACACCACCAATAACCAACAGTTGATGATGAATGGCACTCGCGAGGTGGGACACCCCAACAACCCTCCGAACTATTCATGTAGCGTCCATGCCGGTCATGAGACCCTCTCACCACCCAACGCCTATGTCAACCCAGGTAATCCAAACCCATTTAACAACATGGGAATGTCCGGTCCGGTCATCAATAACACATTGATGCAGCCAAGGCCTCCACCTCATCCCCCCAACAGGCCGAGGAGTATAGGGC